>CALSCE010010956.1:12968897-12980679 GCA_943593645.1 Bovichtus variegatus
GCACCCACAACGCACAGCACAGCTTCACCTCACAGCTCCACCACAGCCCTGCCTCTGACCTCTGATTGCACGGACAACGTGCCAGTGTGGCTCGCAGCCGTGCTGGCCGTAACGGGTCTTCTGATTGGCTGGGCTGTCACCTGGCTCCTCCTCTCCTGCAGAGCCAGGAGAAGCAAGCAGAAGATGATGGCTGCAGTGGAGATGCAGGGCACTGGGTTTTAAAGTGCTACTTACTGTATTTTTGCACTGGACTATTCAGGGATCCCAACTACAAAACAACGTTGGAATATTTAAAGTGATCGTGGTGATAATAAGGCAGTTCTTCATGATAAGATAGCCCTGTCTGCTTTGACTAGAAAAGGGCATTATTGTCCTGTAACCACAGAAAATATTACTGGATGCAGAGGTGAACAAAGGTACACCATGCAACCACTACAAAACACAGTAGATTTCAGGTGCAAAGTAAAGACTGAAATGACTGGCTACACATTAATTTATTACTGCTTTTATATATTTAATTGTATTAAAAGGGTCTAAGGATAGAGGGTGTCATTTTCTGTACAGATTGTAAAGCCTGATTGTAAAGCTTGAGGCAAAATTGTGATTTGTGATTTTGGACTGTATGGACTTGACTTAAAATGAAAATGTATTATTAGGTACCAGGATTTTTGGATAAAGGTTGTGCCGTACACTCTTGGTAGATGTAAATATGAATCTAACATGTGGCTATTTTGTGCAATGATAAATACTTGAAAAGACAATGTAATTCTTTGTATCTTATTTTTTTTATCTCAATGTCTTCGATTGTAATGATTGTAAAGGTTTTTCGTTATTTGGAATAAATAATTTGCCAGACACCGACCAGTCCTGACAAGTTGTCGCGTGCCTGTCCAGGAAATCATCACCAATACACCTTAATGGTGTTTATTTTAGATACACATGAAAAACAAAAGACATCATAAATTACACAAACCACCCATGCACACGTTATCCTGCTTGGATAACAGCCCAAATCAGCCTGCATGTCTTACCGTCATCATTACCATCAGTGAGATAGCCCACTGATAAAACGTAAAAGGTTTTTTTTTTTATGACCTGAAGAGTGATGAAAGCCACCGACAGCTTCTGTTGATTATGTTGCAAGCATACAGTCATACAGGGGAGAACATTTACTTAACTACAAATTTGAGGTATTTGTACTATTTTCCATCAGAATTTACCAACAAAACAAACAATCACATGGCCAAATATGATATATGGCTAAACATTAAACTACCCGACTATACATAAAATAGTTAATATTAGCTCCACCTGAATTGGCTACAACATTAAAATGCTTTTTACATGTTTTTTGCATCAGTATTAATAATTAAAATCTCATAATATACAACTCTTACAGGCAGGATTATGCTGCTTTTACTTTTCATACGTTGGGTACATTTTGCACTTGAGGGATATTTTAAATTCATTAACTTTAACTTGTAAATTTGTATATTTTTTTCATTGTTGTATGCCTACTGCTGCTTAAGTATAGGATCTGAATACTTCTCCCAAGAGTGATAAACATACACACAAATTGTGCCCTTTCTTTTAGATAAATTTCAATCATAATAAGATGCATGGTAGCTATTTAGTATATGATATACCGTATGTTTGTCAGCCTAAAGTCGCAAATGAATAAATTTGAAGAAATATGAAGGTGGTTTAAGTAAATGAAAGTGTGGCGACACTTCACTACTTCCCTCGGTATCACCCACGCTTACTGTTTTCTCACCGCAGCGCCCCCTGGTGTCTGTAGGCGGGATCCAACCAGCCGACACTACCACATCAGTTTGAAGATGGCGGAGGGTGAACTGAACGTGGACAGCCTCATCTCTCGGCTCCTGGAAGGTGAACAATTTCAACACAGTCTATAATGTTACACAGAGTTCGCTGCTCATGTTCATTGAGTCCGCTCGGATTTGTATGTTGTAACTACCGCGGTTGCCTCGCAAAGCGCAGGAAATGTGTTAGCTTGTGGGGCTAACGCCAGCCAATTGTAACGGTGTCCCCCGGCTAGCTCCGGCTAACGTAACTGTTAGCTGCTCGTGTTTATAAACAGTCCGCGGTGAACGCCTACATGTCTCCGTTTTCGCAGTAATAGTTACGTTACTCTTAGCAAGTAATGTAGCTGCGTCGTGGTCTTTACTTAAGTATGTAATTAAACTTTTCAGTTTTTTTTCTTTTTGTTTTTTTTGTTGTTGCTGGGTTCTGGCTTATTTAATTCCCACATGATTTACTGCGGGCACGTTCGTCCTGTGCGTTATAACGTTACAATGCGAACCGCGAACATCTGTCATGGCGCTAACGGTTGTAACTGTTACGTACGGTGAATATTAAGAAAGTTATTATTTGTTAATCAAAGGCATAAACACCGATGTTCACCAGCGCCACTGTCCCTAAATTGCTCAATATCCGCGGTTCTGTAAAATGTCGCTATGATATAGTGTTCAATTTGTATTGACGTTACATTAATGAAAACCTCTCTTGGTACAAGTCTTTTGGTATTATTGGTTAAAGCTATAAAAAATAGGCCTGCATTAAACATGTAAACACTTGCATATCTGACATCGGATGACCTTATCACTCGACCCTGCACTCATTTGACTTGTGACGTAGTTTGCTTTTTGTTTAGTAACTTTAACTTTTTGTGTCTCAGGTTGTGTTGCTGTGTTTTAGTGGACATGTTGCTGTGAGTCAGTGTAGACCTATTGATGCACACGTATTCCTTAATATTGGTACAGGTAAATAACAAAACTCAGTCTGAAGACATTAGAACATTAGGACAGACTGAAGAAATACTGTGTTTCCCTGATCTGTCCTCACGTTTATTTGTTTTAATCTACAGTTTAAAGTATGTCATCTTGTGTTGCTGTGTTCACAATCTTATTATTGCTTTGGTACTTGATCAAAAGGCCTAAAGGAATTGTTGGTGGTGTGTGAGGACAGGGTTTTTGGCAGGGAGAGTGATGTACAAAAATCCTTTTGTGTTGGCCGTGTGTCCACCTGCTCAAAAGGAGGCAGAGAGTTTTCTGTTCCCCTGTGATGTATCCTTTGAGTCAGACCAGACCACTAAGGCAAATTCAGCTGTCCTTGGCATACTTTCCTCCAGTATCTGTGACTTTGTTAGAGGGATGAGACACCAGCATGCCAGCACTGAAATGCTAAGATTTATTATTTATACTAACTGCTGGAAAATGTCGTCACATGCTTTATGTTTCTTACAGTTTAATTCTTATGTTAGCATTGCTACCAATTGGTGAAATGAATTAAAAATCAATTATACCATTGCTTCAAAGCCTGTAATCAGTTTCTCCTTCTTGTTTTCTACTGTCGATCGTGAAACACATTTTTCCTCAGCTGGAAAACTTGTTGAGCCCTTCGCACTGTATTTTCCTTGTTTCTCAGCTTGAACTACAGTGACTTGTTGATTGTGTTGCTCATATTTTGAATACAAGTTGGACATGGCATCTGTCATAAGTTGTCAGTTTGGCTGTGATCTTGTTGGTGCAAGATAGCGATTGTGTCTTTTTTCTTTTTTTTTTCCTATTTTCATGCTCTCAAAGCAATGATGACTCATTGATTGGATGTTGTCGCTTCATAGGCTTCTTGCATAGTAGTTCAGCTTTGTAGTTCATGGTGTGAACTTACTCAAGAATTAGAATCAAGCACAAATGCAACTCATTTAGGATTATGATAAATGCCCATTATGAATTGGCGTGTTTTTTGATTGTCTCTAGGAAATAGATTTCCACTGAAAAGGCACTGCCACCGTGGAACTCTTTTTGCTTCTTGGTGACTATGTGGTGGTGATTTTTGTTTATTAAATCAGTCTGGATCAGTCTAAGTCTTGTGACTAAAGAAAACACCTATGCTAAAGGGTTTATCGGTACTACCCAAGCAAATTCACCGTGCAATTTAGCAGAAACGAAAGCCAGGTTTTTAAATTGGTTTGTACCGTTCATTAATTCAGGTTTTTATTTTCCCAGTATCCAGCTCTAGGTTTTGATAAAGGCAGTTTTTCTATCAGCTGTACATGATTTACTCCAAGATTCTTTCATTTTTTTTAAATGGATATAGCCTAATAGTTGTAGATGTAACAAAACCAATTTTGGTCTTAAATACATGAACAGATTTGTATTGATATTTTTTGATATTCAGCACAGAGTTACCATAACAATAGTGTAAACATTCCCCGGTGCTTAGTCTTTAAACCAGATCATTTGAAAGGTCTTGAGCTCTTTTTTTTTTTTTTGCATTCCCAACAACACATAATAGCTTATTGTATGTCTTGCTGTCTGAGAAAATTCAGTCTTGAGGACAAGTCCAAGTGTCGGTGAGAGTGCTTTATTCATTGGAATTAAAACTTGTGAATCACGGCCACTTTCTCCAGACTCGTGTACAGTCACTCAATCACACCTACAAACAGTGATTTGGTTTATGATGCTTGCAAATCCTTGTCATTGCTTCATTTTAGCCTTTGCCCTTCAATGTTCTTAAGAACTAATCTCTTTTAAAAGTGCCAGGCTGCAGAATTGCAAACAGTGAAAGGTTCAGTGTTAAAGCCTGGCAGGCTAAGCATCCGAGCTTAACTCGCTCAGCTCTGATGAGGCCTGGCCGTTGAGTGAAGAGCCCTACTTTTGCGATTTCATGCTTAACCCCATGCATCACATGGGTATGAAGCACTGCAGATACAGTAGATGGATGATAAAGAAAACTGATGGTGTAAAGCACCACTCGGTTAAGGTCGGTGGAGCCCTTGAATAGTTCTGGCACTCAGATTCACCATCTGTGAGGATCCATATTCCTCTAGTTCACTCACTTCTCTCCGATTTGGTTGGATTACATGACTAAGGAGACGGTGATAGTGAGAGAGTCTGAGTACAGTGTGTAAGCAGCATGAGTATGCACAGTTTTGCATTTATGTATGCAAAAAATGCATGCACTAGGCTTTAGGAATTGCTCACCAATACAACAGTTAATCTATTTTGAACTGTTTCCTGTTTGGTCCATCTATAAGCTGTCACTCTTTGAGGAAACAAAAAGGCAAGTAGAAAAAGTGTTTTTAGGGAACTTCCTCTCTGACTACATGCATTTGTTTCTCTGGGCTAAGCTTTTCTCTATTGAAAACTTTAGCGGCCGTCTAGCTTTAAGGCAATACCAAATGGTTAGTTATTACATAATTCCTCAGTCATGGATTTGTTCATCACTTTTGTTTCCATCGTCAATGGTTCATCTTCAGTCAGTGCTTTGGTTTGACTTAAATAAATATTGCTATTCAAGTGCCATCCAAGTACTATAGGCTACGTGTATACTTTAATAAAGTGTCAAAGCACAATTAGTCACTGTTATACCACTATAATTATGATAATGACTTTATTTGTATAGCACATTCTGTAACAAAGTTACAAAGTGCTTTACAGTGAAAACAAATAATAAAAGTAAATAAAATCCAAAACAATGAGATATAAAAAATAATTAAAATAATTACAAAAAATACCATCAGTAAAGGAAAAGCCATGAGATAAAAGTGAGATTTAAAAGAGTATATTGAGTTTGCCTGCCTCATATCCTCAGCGATCACGGATCACAGATATAGGCAGGAGTCTGATGATTTAAGGCTTTAAAAACATGCAGTGAAATCTTAAAATAACACTTACAGGTAACCACTGCAGGGCAGCAAGGACTGGTTTGATGTGGTCGCTTTTCTCAGAACGTGTTAAAACCAGATACCAGAACAAAGTGCGTTGCAGTATTCTTTTTTTTCAAGAAATTTTGGTTGTTAATCAAAAAAATGACTTGTGTAGAGACATTCTTTTCTTAAATCTTGAATAAAAATGGCATCTTAGCGATAGGTCTAAAATGTGTTAAAACAGAGGGATGCAGAGAGGGCTTCTTTAATAGAGGGTAAACCGTGGTATGTTAAAATTGGAGGGTAAAATGCCAGTAGATAGAGCAGTTAATAATGGCTAAAATATCCGGACCAACTGTCTCAAATACTGCTTTAAATAACAAGTGGAAATGCAGTCTCAAGAAGGGAAGGCGAATGATTTTGAAAACTGCAGTAGTGTGTTCCAGGGTTGACTATAACGCCAATCTTCAGCCTAAAATGTATTGAATTATTCGTTCGGATGCCATCTTTCAGCAGTTTTTTTTATGTATAATCTCACTTTTCATATCTCTTATTATTTCAACTGCTGACTGTCGGCAACGTTTGCAATTCTCACTCCTCTTTTCATCGTTGTAGGATAAATCTGTTCCCAGAGCTGTGGCAGAACGCCAGAAAGTAGGCTTAAGCTAACAGTGCAACTACACAGCCAATAAACCCACACCAGTGCTGAAGATGCAAGCTGTTCTCATAGTATAAGCAGTGGGTTTCTTAAGTGTGCCTGAAACTTTGCAGTGATAAGCTACAGAACCAGTACGTACACAGCTCATCAGATTTTAAGATTGCTTGTGATTCTCCTGCAAGTGTTTTCTTCCCCCTCTAAGGTAAAACATTTATTGTATCATGAACTCATTCTGATGAAGTTTGTGGTGTTGGGGGTTGCCGGTGCGGCTGTGTTCACGCCGACAATGATGCTAACAGTTGTTGACGTACTGACGGTGTCTTTTCTCTCCTCTCCAGTTCGGGGATGTCGCCCAGGAAAGATAGTCCAGATGAGCGAGTCGGAGGTGCGTGGCCTCTGCATCAAATCCAGGGAGATCTTCCTCAGTCAGCCAATCCTGCTGGAGCTCGAGGCTCCCCTGAAGATCTGTGGTCAGTGTAGTACAATTCTGGCCCTGTTTTAGGCTCATTTTCTCACAACCTCGTGTTTATTTTTGCTTTCACTCTCTCATAACTCTCTGCACCGAGTCATATACGAAGTCACTGTTTCTCTCTGGACTTGACTACCCTGTGTATGTTCTAGAAGGACACATATAGGGGAGTTGCACACATAATATGGACAGACCGAAGTCCTGCAAAGCAGTGCACATTCACAAGTGAACTCCCTCTCAACAGTTTAAATGCTACCACTGTCACTATCACTATCTCTAGCTGGCTCCTGCACATCGCCGCACACTCCCACATGCTTTATCACTTTCCTCCAGTGTAGCGCTTCAAATGCAAACAGCTCTCTCTAATATATGTGTTAGTCCTTGAACATACAGCATAAGCTCATATATATATATATATGTATATATATATATATATATATATATATAAAAATAAACATACATATGCCCAGGCCTACACACAGTTCATTTGTGGCTGTCCTCATACCAGGCACACTTTGAGATTATTGTTATGTAGGCCTAATACTGTGTCAACCTCAGATGGCAGCATTTGTATTTCAACTGATGAACGTGATGATGGGAGGCAGGAATTTGATGTCCAATTGATATTGTTTCTCGTCAAATTGAGAGAATGGTGTTATGTTATGATGTCCGCATCAGAATAATTGACTATTTAAAGGCCTAATACATGTAGACCTAACCCTGGCACATTACTCTAAAATATGCATGAGTTTGAGGTGGTGTTATTTGTCACTGTGTTTCCTTATCTCTCCTTTACTTTCTTTGTTTTGTTGCCGAACCCCGAGCCCCAGAATGATTACTTGCCTTTAACCCTCGGTTGTGAGGGCCAGCTTTCAGAGCACCAGCGCTGAATATAAAGACCGAACAGTGAATGCCTTAAATTATTTACTAAGGCCACATGGATCAGGTTCTGCACTTACTCTCTCCCTCAAGATAACTTTAATGCCACTGCCATACTTTTGCCCAAGCCTGCATCTTTGACTCTGTTTGGCATCTTTATAAACTGAATAGTATAACATGAGATTTCTTTATTACAGTGTTGTTGACGATGGTGCCGTGACACAAGTGATAATAATCAAACCCTCATTGTGAGGATGTGTTCTGGAGAAAGACCACAAGCATGCAAGGTTAGCATTCTGTGGTCGCATTTATCATGGATGTTGCAGCTCTGGGCACAGTGTTAGGTCTGAGTCGAATAGAGTGCCTTTAATTGTTTTCTGACCACAAGTACCGACTGAAAAGTGGAACAAACAGTTCCCACAGACTGAAGAGAATGAGAGGAAAACATTTGAGTACGCACTGCAACATTTTCAAATGAACAAGTTGATTAAGAATTCTCTTATTTTAAAGTTGACGATATAATAAATAAATAGAACTACTTTAAACATTTTAGCAGAGTATCGTTGGCGGCCTGTATTCATTGCTACCCGCAAAGCAATCTGTGGTTTACGTTCCACATTGATATATCGGGCCTCTATATTAGTGCACATTTATTGTTTTTATTGTCTATTTTTTGCTATACATTGTGCTCTTTTTAAACATTCAAATAACATATAGTTTTGTCATATAGCATTTTAATGAATGAAATGTTATTCTTTTATGTGTAAAGTGGATCCTTTATTATTTGAAAGTGTGTCTAAGTCGTGCCACCGAGAACACCAAAGACAGATTATTACAGTTCTGTACTGTAGCCTGTTGGCTGAGTGTTTTTGTGTTTGTTTGTTGTCATCATGAAATGTGCTCTGAGCAGTATTACTCAGCGTGTTCCTCACACCAGTGCTGTGTTTTTATGTGGGTGCTTTGAACCCGTTAAATGATCTCGCTACACAAGGTCATGCAACGACACACGTGATTACAGCTTTGTTATTTAAGTACCAGTGCCCTGATGCTAGGCTGCTAAAGTAATGGCCATTACATTGTGCATGCTTGTTATTGTGTTTTTTTTTTTTTGATTTTCTGATTTCTCTACTGGTCGGATCATTCGCTACATAGGAGGATGTCAGCATCATGTATAACATTTTCTGTACCACGCAAGGGTGGCATACTTGTGAGTCGTAAGATGCACTGCCTATCATTTTTTATTTTAGTAGAGATTTATTATCAGCATTGCTTTTATATTCTGTTGTCTTCTGAGAGGAATTGTGCTTATTTACGACCTGAGGTTCATCTTTCAGCCTTTTGCTCAGCTTTTTAAACCCTAAATGGCTGCGCTGCTATTCTCAGACTGTTTTGAAACTGCAGAGGCACTGCACTACTGTCATCTTACAATTCCTTGTGAGAGGGCAGGCGGGGGTGGGGGGTGTAACTGCCCCGTGGTAACAACTAAAGCCAGTCTTGGTGAAGCTCAAAAATTCATATTCAGTCATGCAGCAACTTTTAGTGTGGGGTTGAAGATAGTTAGGATGGTAAAACTAACCTGAGCTGGCTTTTCTGGAGGCAGATACTTTTTAAACAAACAGCGAATGAAATGTTAGTTTGTCCAGGTTTTTACTACAGAGCCCCAGCTCAGCTGAAGTTAGCCCTGCTCTTACTAAGTTCACCCACCCCCAACTGTCTCCGCAGAGATTACAGTCTATGTTGCCCTCGGTCTGTGTTTACCATTTTATCCAAATGCGTCTGTGTGACTAAAGCTAATTGTTTATGCCTCGTGCACTTTTCTGTTTTGGTGCAGGCTCAAGCAAGAATTATTGTTTCCCTCTGTATTTATTCTGTTGTCCAGTAAGTGTTACTTTCAGCCTGCAAAGACAAAAAAAAAAAAAAATCTGTGTTTGTCAAAATCATGATGTTCCTGTTTTTATGTTGTAGCCTTTGGCATTCTTTAGATCAGTTCCCAGCTTTACCCAGATTGCAGACTTCCACTGTTATGCATGCCCATAGAAAAAATAAATAAAGATATAACTAGTTTTGCTACTGTGGGAGACATTAAAATAATGTGAATTGAAACACAAAAAGAAGTGCAAAGATCCTATAGCTACAAAACTGAAATATTGACACACGGATCCCTACTTTCCACCTCCCATCACCTTAAACTGTCCCGTAAGAATGTTAAACTCAAAAAAGGGTTTGTAGCAGTAACTAAAGTAGCAGTTAAGACAGTTTAAAGCTTTCCTGATTTCATACTGACAGATTGTTACCTGGACTATGTTGCTGGAGCACTGCATTAATACTTTAAGACTTGTTTCATTGAAGTCTTGATATTGTATTATTAATGTGAAGGATTGTGCATTTTGTTAACATTACCAGGACTTGCATCAAAAATCTAGATGGCAAACTGGGGCTGCGTGTCCACAGCAAAGGACGTGATTGACAGCAAAACACAAACCAACTGGCTAAAGCACAACAGCAGAACTGAGTAGAAGACAGAGTTA
Source organism: Bovichtus variegatus (assembly GCA_943593645.1). NCBI lineage: Eukaryota > Metazoa > Chordata > Actinopteri > Perciformes > Bovichtidae > Bovichtus > Bovichtus variegatus. Next base: position 12,979,103 of record CALSCE010010956.1, read on the forward strand.
GACTTCAAACGCTGAGAACTGTTCCTTCTAATCATTCATTTGCACAGAAAAAAAGTGTGTTTTTGCATGCCATCCTCAGACACAGGCAAAAATAAGACTTAAGGCTTTTTTGCCGTATAGGTTAGAGGCCAGTGGTGGTTTGGGTTTTGGTGTTTAGATCACTGACGGTCACCATGAAATAGAAAAAAAGCCATGACAGCCACTCTCATGATATAAAGTCGTAATTTTTTTTTGGGTCATTTTAATCTCAGGGCCAGACAGCTGCACGGCTTAACATTTTAATATGTATTTGGTGCCATCTTGCAATAAGGCAGTGCCATAAAAAGAGTGTGGTACATGAATTTGCGTTCCTTTTTGGTCACAATAAAGCCTGTTTTTCTGGTGATGCTCGCTGCAGTCATCTGTGTCTGGAGCACTCAGCCCAAATTAGAGCAGCTCTTAAATTGGTGCGAGAGGATATAAAAGGAAGCAGGTCTTGGCTAGGTAATGAAGCGAGGCTCCCATGCACAAATGCTGTGCTTTGGTAAGAGGTGCTGCGGCACATCGCGGCCTGACCGATGTCAAAAAGAGACACGGTTGACCCTGAGTCCTGGGAGAGTTGTTCAAATTAAACGTCAGTGTTTCCCCTAGTATTTCTTTCGGCTGAGGTGCGTTTTCATGATTTCTACGTCTTCACCTTTTCTCCACAAACTGCATCGCCACTGTGTTGGATCATCTCCTCCCTTTCGCTCCACTCTCTTTTAATTCTTCTCAATGTTTTCTTCTTTAAGTAGCTGCTCCTTTCTGTTCTTTCTGTTAAGCAGCCTGTCCTTGTGACTGCACTTACAGAAAATAGTCAAACTAACAACTTGTCTCCCCCCTTGTGTCCCCGTTTTTAAGGTGATATCCATGGGCAATACACAGACCTACTGAGGTTGTTTGAGTATGGTGGTTTCCCTCCAGAGGCAAACTACCTTTTCCTGGGTGACTACGTGGACAGAGGGAAGCAGTCCCTGGAAACTATCTGCCTTCTGTTGGCCTACAAGATCAAATACCCAGAGAACTTTTTCCTGCTCAGGGGCAACCATGAGTGCGCTTCCATCAACCGCATCTACGGCTTCTACGATGAGTGTGAGTTGAAATAAACTCACCCCTGCGCAGACATACACACAAACAGCCCTGAAGCTCATATACACGTAGTTTGGTTTTAATAATGGATTTTTATGTGTTCCACCAGGCAAGCGCAGGTTCAACATTAAGTTGTGGAAGACCTTCACTGACTGCTTTAACTGCCTCCCCATCGCTGCTATCATTGATGAGAAGATCTTCTGCTGCCATGGAGGTAAGACAACTGTTGGCATGTATGTTCTCCACCTTGTCCCAAATATAAGCTGGACCTTGTTGTTTTTTTTTGCCCTCGTTGGAAATATAATCGTAGTAACTCCAAACAAAAGTAACCTTTATTTTCTGTTTTAGGGCTATCGCCTGATCTGCAGTCAATGGAGCAGATTCGCAGGATCATGAGGCCAACAGACGTGCCTGATACAGGTAGTGTGTGTGTGTGTGTGTGTGTGTGTGTGTGTGTGTGTGTGTGTGTG
>CALSCE010010956.1:12980689-13043177 GCA_943593645.1 Bovichtus variegatus
GTGTGTGTGTGTGTGTGTGTGTGTGTGTGTGTGTGTGTGTGTGTGTGCAGAATTAAGTGCATGCTCATACTTTTTGTACTGAAAATGTTCATTTCCTTTTTGAATTTCTCCCTGGAATTCAATTTTTCCTGAATTAATGTCTATTACATCAGTATATTGTCTGTGTTTCCTCAGAAAAGTCACTTTATTTTTATTTTTTATCTCCATCTCTCCTCTCCATGTGTGTCTCAGGCCTGCTCTGTGACCTCTTGTGGTCGGACCCAGATAAGGATGTACAAGGCTGGGGAGAGAACGACCGCGGGGTCTCCTTCACCTTCGGAGCAGATGTGGTCAGCAAGTTCCTAAACCGCCACGACCTGGACCTCATCTGCAGAGCCCACCAGGTAATTATGAAGGGAATTAAAGTAGATGTGCAGTGTATGACTGTGGGAAGTGCATGGCAAGCACATTTTCTTTTTTTTTCTTTAAAGACTTAAAATTGTTTGGCCATGCACTTTATGATAGCTGACCTGCATTAGTTTGTGTGTCTTTAGCACAAGTAATGTAATTACTGTGGCTGATGCAGACACAAGCTAAGCCACATATTAATAGACCTTGTGCAGCAGTGTAGCCCAGTGTCTGTTTCCCCCCTCATGAATCATTCATTATGACTTCATTTAGCACTCGGTTATTATCAATCTACTTTTTTGCTGAAGTGAAATTGTATAAAACAGAATGAAAAGCTACCCTTTACGTTTGAGCCACTGGCATCAGGTAGATTTCGAATAGAATGGAATAAACTTTATTGTCCAGCCGAGGCAGGAACATTTTTCGGTCTCACCCTGGAAAATAACACAGAAACATGTACACAACATTAAAAAAATCACCTGAAACCGAACAAAATTCTCAATTGTACAACAGTCAATGCATTCATATACATATACATACAGCCTACCCTCTCATATTTAAGATCACTGTAGTTTGTTGACCACATTAATTGCACTTAGGAAAAAAGAAGAAGATATTTTTCTTTGCCAGGGGTATTCTATAGCGTCGCCCTAAAGCGGAGCAACTTAAGCTCAGGGTGAAGTGACTAAATGACTAAAAGCAATTGATTGTCAAAAGTGGAATGTATACATCTGCTATTCCGGCTCTGCGTTGGGCGTTTCATATTGATTCAGATGTAGGTGGTTATGGACAAACAACCATGATAGCAAAGTTTGATTTTGAAACTAGCTGAAGATCTGTGTCTTGGTATTGATCGCTGTAGGCGGTGGAATAAAATCACGTGTCTTCTAACAGGTTGTGGAGGATGGATATGAGTTCTTTGCCAAACGCCAACTGGTCACACTTTTCTCTGCTCCAAACTACTGCGGGGAGTTTGACAATGCAGGCGGCATGATGAGTGTTGATGAATCCCTCATGTGCTCCTTCCAGGTAGTCTTAAAAACCGTAACGACACCGTTTTGATGTTTGATTTACCGTTATCTCAGATACACTCACACATGCATCTTCTCTCTCTGTCTCTGTGTTTGTGTGTCATCATTTAAAGATCCTCAAGCCCTCGGAGAAGAAGGCCAAGTATCAGTATGGTGGTGTAAATTCTGGTCGGCCCGTCACCCCACCCCGCACCGCCCAAGCCCCCAAGAAGAGGTGAACTAACAGCCTCGGCTCTCCCCCCTCCTTCTCACCCTGTCCGTCCCTGGTCTGCCACCACGGCAACCCCTGTAACTCCCCTGTATAGCGAAGATACAGGGCTTATCTAACTGCCCAAATCTTTCTCCTCTTTCTTCCCCACTCACCCACCCCCTCTCCACTGACAGCTCTTTTCTTAATGTGTATGTGTACATAAATTTGCTGTGACCAATCTTGTTTTTTTTTTGGTTTTTTTTGCCTGTTTGTTGGTATTTTTGATATTATTAACAGATAATCTTTTTTTTTTTGTGGTTTTACTTCCAATGCCATTTGAGGTTTTCTGAGGTTTACGTGTCGTCGGCAAAGTGACCGAGTTAGAGGAATTCTTTTTCAGTTGGAACAAAAAACACAGTTGAGAATGAAAATAGTTTTTGGTTTTTTTTTGCCTTGACCTCTCGAAAAGCAGAAAGAATCCTTCCAGTGTGTTTTAATGAGACTGAGGTTTTCGTGCTAAATCCGTACACACGATCAACACTTCTTATATTCCGGTTTAAGTGTTTAAACACATTACAGCGTACACGGTGAACTTGCGGTTGTTGTGCAGGCGAACATTTTATATAATTAACCATTGAAAAGTGCACCTCCCCATGAGTAGCAAGGAATGTAAGGAGACCGGCGTGAATGAAATATAGAGGATACATCAGATGCTGCTGGCAGTGGACCCGCTCTCCCCGAACACAACGCCCTCTGGGCATCAATTCCTCCGCTCTGTTATGCCTCCCTGTGCCTCGACTCCACACCCACACAAAACATGCCGCTCCTCACGCAGAGCTGCTATTGACATTTTCCTGGGTCTATTCATTATTTTTTTTTCTCATCAAGATAACTTCCCCCATATAATCCTCTTGATTTGCAGTGAAAGATGCCGAGAGACGTGTTCATGTCCATGCACAGGCCTTTAACTAACAACATGAGTCACATATAGTCAGTATTTTACCTGTTGACATACTGGATAAATGGTGTACTAAAAAGTGCTTATAAACGTGTCCGTTCCTAGTCTTTGTATAAAGAAGCAGTTAAGGATAGAAAAAAATCTAACAGCACTGGTTGCAATATTGCATAGCGTATCTTAGTAAGCAGTGCAATGTTAAAAAGACCAAATAAATAAAAAGCAAGCTTCACAAAATGCTCCATAGTATTTGAATTGTTAAGTGCTGTGTTTATAGAGCACACAACAACAACAACAAGAAAAAAGTTTGTTATTAAAAGCTTTTAAGTAAAATGCCAGCTATCCTCCTGTCCCATCACCCAATCAGTTCTGGTACAGAAAAGTGGAGGCGTCAGTGGCAGGACCGGGCCGTTATACTATGTGACAGTGATGCCACCTGTACAGTAGTACAATACAAATCAAATGTGCATTTCAAACTAGACTGCTCAGGATGGGCTTTTCATTACATTTCTAGTACGAAATGTGGTCAGTCACCACCAGGAGGTACTGGCAGTTAACTTCAGTCTGCTGCAAATAATAAGATGCAGTTGATCCTTTTGTGGCAAACCGTTGCCTCTTTTCGTTCTATTTTTTTGGGTTTGTTTTGCTCTTTGTGGTATTATTCTTTCCGTTGTATTTTTCTGTTCTCTATTCACATTGTTTACTTTTTTGTTCAATTAATTTATTTCCTAATACTGATAATAAGAAAAACAATGAAGTGTTACCAAAAGCTGTTTTGCAATTTGTACAAGTTTGTTTGAAAGTCTATAAATTCAATAAAATGAATGGAAACCGAAGTTGTTGTCCTCTCTGTTTTTACTTGTGTCTTTGCATGAATGCATGTCTCTGTACTGTCAAGAAATGTGAGACGTTGCAAAGTTACTATTTTCTCTACACTTCTTTATCTCATCATACAACTGAGCGGTGTGTTTTTCTTTTCTTTTTTTCTTCTCCACTTTATGTGTCATTCAGCCCAGTTTGCCAGTGTATGCAACTGTGCCCCTCCTAGCACATTTCAGAGCTCTGTTCATCGGCCCTGAATACAACCAGAGGATCAGTGGCAGGAGAAAACATGGAGCGCCCAGGTGGAGGTGGGACAAGATCCAAGCAAACACGATCCACAGTCCCACTTTTAGAAAGAGGAGAGTGTAGTAGATGATGTTCTGTGAGCTGAATGTGGAGTTGGCCTGAGGAAAGAATTTGAATGTATTAATTTTAACATGTATTTATGATTTGTGCAATAAAACAGGTTATGATGTCTGTTAACTTAAGGCATATGTGAACAAATAGGATGTCTTGCCCACCTGTACATCCTGTACCTCCACTGCATCACTCATCATATCGTCGCTGTCGTCAAACCTCTGGAAGTTGGGGGTCTGAAAGGAGAGGGTCCTACTTTTCTTCTTTCTGCACCCAGAACACTTTCGTGGCTGTGGTTCTTCCATTGTAATGTAAGTCTGCCTAAGTAGATGATGTTGGGTTTCGAGCACTTCAAACAACTAGGGAATATTATAAACAGAAAAGTGAAAACAAATGAAATCTATCAAATTGATTAATCAAATTAAATAAGCTTATTAATATGAATAGTGATGCTACATTATTGCCATAGCTGAGATACATTTTATTGAGAATACGTTTTTAACAAGAAAACAAAATCAAAAAAAATGATGGCAACATACAGGCTTATTAACTAATAGAATAATAAATCAATAAAGAACAAAGGAGGAGAATCGTATTTTTGTTTAGTTTATGGTAGTCTATATTTTGTAGCTACATTTATCTTTCTATATTCATTTATTAGATTGTTTCATATTGCGGCCCTTACCGTGTACACAGATAGTTCCTGATGGTTGAGATGGACGTGTTTTTTTTTCAGTTGATGTTAGCGACCACTGTGAAATAATCTTGGAATGTTTTTATTCGAAACATGAATGTTACATAAAAATATTATATAATCATATATGTTAAAAAAATGTTTTTAATGGCATCAATTAAAAGGATTGTTTTGTGTAATACATCTTCCCAAACGAGTGGGGGCGACGCGTAGGATTTTGGTTCAGTTAAACTGCTCCTTTAACTGTTGTTGGCAGGGCGCAGCGCGTCACATCAGCTTCCTATACAACATGGATGGGTCACAGCCAGTGCGCAGGCGCTGTTGAAGCGTTTACAGATCTGCGACAAGCTACCGAACCAGAAGTGCGGGTTGTGTCCCGTCCGCTGCATCTCTCGCAGTCGCATCTATCGCATCTCATACAATGAAAATAATTTATCCGAGCCGTGAAGTCTGCTTGTGTTTAACACTAAAGGTTGTATTTCAATGGCCCCAGTTTTAATACTGAAACAAGTAAAGTGTTTGACTGTCGAAGGACAAAGCTAATATTGTGTCACCCCTGTTATTCTTGGCTGCTGTTGACAAGTCTAAAGTTCATCGATGCAGGTAGAGTTGAAGTAGCTAACGCTGTTAGCTTGGTAATTGTGTCTAAATGCATCGCTAAACTGTGTGCTAGAAGCTATTTGTGATATAGCACAGTTAAGTTAGCCTTCTGTAACTAGTTGTTACTGTACTGTACATCTGACAGCACTTCCGCATAGTGTGCAGGCATTTAAAACAATACGTTAGCTCTCTGCGCCTCTTTAATTCCTTTTTTTTTAAAAAAAGAGATTATTCAGCAACTGATTTGATTGATCATTAACAGAATTTTCCAACAAAACTGCCAAACTTTTGATGCTTGAAGCCTCTTAAATGTGAAAGTTTTGCTTCTTTTCCTTGCATTATATTATAGTAAACTGAGCTACAGCTGCAACAATTAATGAATTGGCCCCTCTACAGAAAACTGACTTTTCCTTGTCTCAAGATTATAGTTTATATTTGGGGTTTGGACAAACAAACAAGACTTTTGATGACATCACCTTGAGCTCTTAGAAATTATATGGATATTGTTCACTGTTTAATACATAAAACTATTAATCAAGAAAATAATTATGATAATAGTCGTTAGTTTCACCCTTAAACTGAACATCTTTGAGTTTGGACCTTTTACAGACTCAATTATTAGTCTATTAATCAAGCAATGACTTGTTAGTTGCAGCCCTAATTTGCTTTTGTAACACACGTATATCCCCTTTTTCCTCAGACTTCCAGGCTCGAACATTAATTCACTGACAGACCTTCAATGTGCAACAACAATCCCTCACCGCCGCCTCAACAATGAACTGTGGAAAGCCTCAAGCACTGACTGAAAAATGGCAAGGTTTAGGCGCAAAACTTGCATCACATTAATAGCTTTGGTGTTGTGTGTGCTCATAGTAACCGTGGTCTTGAAGGCGCTGACACCAGAGGACTCTCCATTCAGCAGCCCGGTTGGTATGGAGCTCTTCCCGGAGAGAAAAAATGACAATCAGATTCAAAAAGAAAACAACAATAAACCTGACCAGACCAAAATGAATGACTCTGCTCAGTCAGACAAACTGGAAGCTACACTGAGGAAGTTCCCTCCTCCAAACTACTATCTCCATACCTTCTACTACGCATGGTATGGGAACCCCAAGTTTGATGGCAAATACATCCACTGGGACCACCCGCAGCTGCCTCACTGGGACTTGAAGGTGGCACAGGGGTATCCACAAGGGAGACACGTCCCACCTGATGACATCGGGTCCAACTTCTACCCCTCTTTAGGGGCTTACAGCTCCAGGGATCCCTCCATTATAGAGTCTCATATGCAACAGCTGCGCACAGCAGCCATTGGTAAGACAGGATTTAACGTAAACTTATACAATAATTGAACATTGTCACTTGTCTTTTTCCCATGAAACCCTTACTGCGATGATATTATAAGGTTCACATCTGACCCGATTCATTCACGTTAAATACAGTTTAGTCGCCAACTTCATTATAACATTCAGTGTCTTTATGTCGATAAACAATAATATTGAGTTAACGCACAGCCCTAAATCATGATATATAATGCAACTGAAATTGTAAACTGTGATTCAACATACATAATCCATATTTGAACTGATATCGGAACAATTATTGTTGCCGTGTTCATTCCTGCCTCAACCGTATTTCTCCTACATCACATTCAATATCACTGCAGCACATTTACACTATACATGAATGACATAATATATTCCAGAAGGAGTGTTTTCTCTCATGTTTGAACTGTAACTGTGTTTATTCTCAGGTGTCCTAGTTGTTTCCTGGTATCCTCCTAATATAAGTGATGATAATGGTGAACCGACGGATGACTTTGTGCCTTTGCTGCTGGAAGTGGCACATAAATACCATGTTAAGGTCTGTATGAAGATAGTAGTGAGTTTAGTAGGCGTTTGTTTTGTATTTAACAGCAGACTAAATGTTTGATGTACAGCGTTCCCTAAAAACATTGAATATTCTGACATTTCTTTGCCGGTGGGATCTGAGAAGTCCATCACTATAAGATTTGTTTGTGTTGCTTTCATTTCTGTGTTCACAGGTAGCGTTTCACATTGAACCATACAAAGACAGAGATGAAGTCAACATGTTCACTAATGTCAAATACATCATTGAGAAGTGAGTGTGGTTCTTCAGTGTTGTCAGTCAAATGTCAGCATCTTACACTCCCTCTGGGAATCCCTCTCGATCATAAATAATCATGTTTTTCGTCAGCCTTTTTATTCCTTTGACATTTTCATTTATTTGCTTGTTTATCTTGCGCCTCTTCTTCTCAGATACGGAGAGCACCCTGCTTTCTTCAAGTATCGGACGAACACTGGCAAGCTTCTTCCACTCTTCTACGTGTATGACTCCTACCTGATGAACTCGGAGCAGTGGGCAAAACTGCTCAAACACACAGCAAGTAACGGCATCAGGGATACCCCGTATGACGCCATCTTCATCGCCCTGCTGGTTGAGGAGAAACACAAGAGGGATATCCTTACTGCTGGTTTTGACGGTGTCTACACCTACTTTGCTACGAATGGGTTTTCCTATGGGTCCACTCAGCGGAACTGGGATTCCATTAAAGCTTTCTGTGAAGATAACAACCTGATATTTATTGCAAGTGTGGGCCCCGGGTACATTGACACGAGCGTTCGACCCTGGAACTTCCAAAACACTCGAAACCGTATCAACGGCAAATACTATGAAACCTCGCTGAGCGCTGCACTACAAGCCAGGCCTGATTTCATCTCTATAACATCGTTTAACGAATGGCACGAGGGGACTCAGATTGAAATGGCAATTCCCAAAACAAGCCAGACTGTGTATCTTGACTACCTGCCCAATAAACCTGCAATCTACCTTGAGATAACTCGCAAATGGGCTGCGATATTTGGTGGTGAGCGACGAAAATGGCAGGATTAACCTCTAACTAAGAGCCATAGCAAATGTGTATTCATGGCTGTAAAAACTAAATTAGGTTGTAGTTGCAGAATGCTCGACAAAATGCAAATGATGAATAATTGCCAAATGATTTGCAAAGTCACAGGCAAGTGAACTTAATTATCTTAATTTTGGCTGCAGTGATGTATGTGATCCTTTTACACTTGGGTAAATGATTGTTAATTTAACTGATGTCTTATTACTTTTGTTAACACAGCCTTGTACATTTTAGGATTCATAACGTAAACGGCATGTTTTATCACCGACTCCACCGTATCCAGCTACAACTGCATAGGCATGTGTTGCCGTCATATTATCTGTGCCTATATTAAACCTCAATACAAATGGAAAAAAAAGTGCGTCCTGAAAAGAAAAGTAAACAAAGCAGTCTGCTGGTATAAAGATGTCGCCTCACTCTGCTTCAAACTCTGCCTCAGCCCAAAATACAATATAAGAAAAAATCACAACAGATCTTTTTGTTTGAAAGAATTATATTAAAATCTGAGCTGAATCATAGTGATAAACAGAAAATTAAGATTATCTGTGGGAGAACCTTTTTCTGAAGATGAATGTGACACCATCTTACATGCCTGCTACATGTTTTCATGGCGTCTGTGTCAATTAACACTTAAACACCTCTGATTTTATTTTGGAACTTATTTTTGTCATTTTTCATTTCCCTATACTTGTGTTTCTGGCCAACTAGCGACTCCAACATTCTCTTTTAGTTCTTTGTTTGCTCTACCAACTGCTGAGGGACGTATCTGACTCTTAAACCGCTAAATTCTTTACTGTGTTCACCAGCTACTCGCTAACTTTGTCTGTAAAGTTTTAAATTGGAAAGACGTGTGCATGTACCAGGCAACTCGATGTCAAATGAAAAACATTGAGTTGCATTATGGGAATTGGAGGATCCAGTGTTTTTGGAGCTTTGACCCACAGACGGGACAAAGAGTGAGGATATCTCAGCCTCTGCTCCTTCGATTTTGACTGTTATTTTTTCTTAAATGTTTCTCGAAGTCCTGCAACTTTATGGAAGTGCAATAATAAATTGCCAGAATGCCCCTTTTAAATGTTTTTTTTAATGAGCTGCTAGGCATAACTTGTGCTGTTGAAGGTTTAGTGGTGCTCATGGGCACATTTGGAAGCTCAAGTGCCTCTTTGTTATTTGTAGAATAGTTAACCCACCTTAATGTGCTGGGACCTCAATCTGTAGGCTAGTTCATCAGCAACTGATGCTAATTACATGAACATGTTTTTAGAAATTGCCCCACGTTGCTCACCTAACTGATGTTTGATTTGGTAAGTGCTTGTGGTGCATTATCATCACTTCCTGGCGGTCATAGTTCAGCCTTCGCCTTCCATCACTGAAAGGCCCGTTATTTCTGTTGTTAGGATAAAGAGTCGACACAGGCAAAGAGAGGGGGAAACCTTTTGATCCGCATCAGCAATGAATCACATGCTCATTCAAAGGAGAGCCTTAATGTTGAAGTGTAATGTGCACTAACGCTGAATCTCAGCATCCCACACGCACACACACACTGGAGCTCCGCCACAGCCTGCAGCTGCATTGACGGTAAACAGAGCAAGGTAGCGCATGGGCAGCCAGTAGGGAATTATTCCACATCGCATCACATCACAGAGCATACATGGCGTCCTCACACACCGAGCTATGAATTTAGTGTGCAGGCTGACGGGGTAGCAGCCAATCTTTTTTTTTTTTTTTTTTTTTTTTTTTTTTTTTTTTTTTTTTTTCCTCTCTCTTCCCAGGCATCGTTCTTTGCGTCGGTGTGTGCAGCAGCGGAGAAGATTCAGCGCACATTGCTACAGTAGGTATCGTTTTCTGGATCAAGACGATGGATGTGGGCTCATCCGGATCTATTCCTGCAAATACGGCGGACGGGCGTGATTTTTTATTCCAAACGCATCCGCATCTTCCGTATGTTGCAAGGTGTCTTTGAAAAGGGTACGGACCTCTGGAGGAAATGAGAAGAAAGGTCTATTTTGACTCACGCCTGTCGAGATGGTGAGTGAAATGCATGGCTGTTTTTTTTCTTTTCTTCCCTGCGCCCCATGACTGAGCAGCGCTACCTGCTTTTGACGGCAAATCCTCGCCAGCTAATTAGAAATGAACTCTCAGTGTAAATTCACTGACCGGCGCTTTCCTTAGGCTGTTTATTTGTGACAACGGTTTTTTTTTTTACATTTTCAATGCGCTGGACAGTTTATACTTGAGAAGCATATACAGGGTTGTTCTCTCCAGTGAATGTGACTGGTATTTTTTTTTTTAAATCTTACATTGTCCCCCTTAGCTGTGTTTTGCGTCGCTCATAACCTACTGCACATTTTTTCAGCAACCTCCTCCACGCTATTATTTATATTCTGCGCGTTTTTGGTGCGCAGTGTTAGGCAACACATGAAATATTCCAGCGAATCTCTCAATATTCTCATCAACATAGATGCAGTGTCACGCCTAAAGACAACCATTTTAAAGAGTGGCTCGACTATTGCATCTCACGTTTTAAAATGACCTTCAGTGCGCGGTGGTTGGAAATGAATTCTCACCTGGGATGGAGTGTCCTTTCAAAATCAATGCTGTGGCCTTCCTAAGAGAATACACATAAATCAGAGTGAAAATAAGGGGGGGGGGGACGTCATTTTGCAAGACACGAGCTCTCTCCTTCTGCCCTTTAGCCTACTTGATACTGAAACCACATCAGGGATTTGATGCCTCTCTGTGACTGATGTTACCAAAAGCTGGGGTTGCGTTTTTTCTGCCTCTCTCTAGTCTTTTAGCCTAGCTGCAGACCACCCATGCTATTTGCATGTCTCAAATACACCACAATGCATTTGTTATTCAAAACCTAAATGCCTACATGTCTCACGCTTGTCTCATGTGTTGGTGCAGAGAAGGAAAGCAGAGGGAAATAACGACTGTGTGAGAGCCATTATCCTCTCCTATCAAATACTCTGACCTCAGCACCATCACCATGGAGACACTATAACTTTACCACACACTGCATATTTAATGATTTTGATCTCTACTCCACTGCACTTGAGCCTTTCTGAATCTATGCTGTCTTTAATATAATTGATACCACCACTCCATGTGAAGGTCTGCATGGGCCGCAAGTTCTTATCACTGCTGTTCCCGGAAAACACGATACAGCTGCGTAAGAGGATTTGCCTACATGTAAATGTATTGATGCATGAAAATGTATTGATGCAAGCCTTTAAAAGGAATACACTGACCTGGCTCTGGTTCATGTGGCCAAAATCATTCCCGATTATGTCATTTTAAACAAATGATGAGAGGAAAATCAGTGTTGGAGCTTCTCTTATTGTTTTAAATCTGCTTGTGTGGAATTTCAATCAAAAGTCACCTCTCAACGTCCGTTTCTGCTTGTATGGCCTCTTTAGTCCCAGAGAGCTGGAGAGTGTGGGGGGGGCTTTCTACCCTCCTCAGCCTTAAGATGGCAGCATTCTCTTACAATACATAGACTATGCCAAAAACTAATAACAGCTGGAAACTACATCCATGATTAACTAACAAATTAAAAATAACATTCATGATTATTCATTCATGATTAACTGGCAATTTTACAATAACCTTTAGTGTTTTCATTTGATTTCCCAGCTAATTAAAAAGATTTGTTTGTGTAGATAAAGCTTACCTCTGCATGTTGATGCATATAATCTCACATGCATGCTTTTTTTTCTGTGCTGATGTTCTCTCTCTAGCCCTAATTGATTCCCTCTGATTTTCTCTCTCTGCTCACGTAAAGGAGGCGTCATTAAGAAGACCTATACATTCAAGATCAAACGCACCTCATTAGATCATTAAGGATCATTGTTAATCTGCGTAAGAGCAAAAGAGCATCTCTTAGCTGTGACCTGCACTTTTTTTTGTCTATGAGCACTGAATCACAAAGAAGATTGATCCCACGGTCGACCCAATGTAGGACCTGCTCTCTCCGATTCCCACAACTTCTACTCTTGCTTGGATTTCAGCATTCAGTCAAATCCACCAGGTTCGTATTATAATGAGTCTAAGAAGGCAACACAATTTTCATTTGAATGGTATATGTTTGTTGTGAACATTTGTGGGACTCCATTTATCCAAAGTAGTGGGTGCCTTATGCACGGGTTAGGGTGTTAGGGTTAGGATAGGGCATAATGACCAGGACTGATGAGTTTATTTGTGCATAACTTTTGATAGGAAGGTCGTAGGGACATGAAACCAGATTAGGGGTTAGGGTTAGGATTAGAGGTTAGGGTTAGGAAAGGGGGTAATAACCAGGACTGATGAGTTTTTTTGTCAATAACCTTTAATAGCAAGGTTAGGGTTAGGGGGTTACTGTTAGGATAGGGGGTAATAACCAGGACTGATGTTTTTTTGTGAATAACTTTTGATAGGTGGGTCAGGTTAGGGTTAGGGTTAAAACCTGTGCATGATTAGGTGATTAGTCTGGATGTTGTATCCTGTTGATCATGACTTTATTCTGGCTTCTTCTTTGGTGTGCCCTTTCCAGGACAGAGTATGCCATCTGCACCTTTTCACAGAATCCTACGACCCCTTCTGCTCGGCACTTTCATACTGGGATGCTTTGTGACTCTGTTTTTGATGTATTTTAAACCATCCACCAGCTGGTTATCAGGTCCCGTAGAGTCAACGGTATCCACAGACCGGGTCAAGAACCTCTTCTCCACTAAGAGCGATAAAAACGTGACCACCGTGCTGATCTGGCTCTGGCCCTTCGGACAAACCTACGACCTGGGTGTGTGCAGCTCCCTCTTCAACATCGAGGGCTGTTTCATCACAGCGGACAGGAACCTCTACAACAAGTCGGATGGGGTCGTCATCCATCACCGAGACATCTGCACTGACCTGTCCAACCTGCCGCCGCTCCAGCGACCATCCTTCCAGAAGTGGGTATGGATGAACTTGGAGTCGCCATCGCACTCCTCCCAGCTGCCCGGGATCGAGAACATGTTCAATCTGACTCTAAATTACCGTCAGGATGCTGACATTGAAGTGCCTTATGGGTCCATCGTAGCAGCGGAGGGCGAGGAGGACTTTGTCCCACCCAGCAAAAACAAGTTGATCTGCTGGATTGTGAGCAACTGGAACCAGGACCACGTACGTGTGAAATACTACAATGAGCTGTACAAACACATTGAGGTCCACGCGTATGGACAAGCCTTCGGGGAGTATATCGCTGACCAAGACTACTTCCCCACGATCGCCAGCTGCAAGTTCTATCTGGCTTTTGAGAACTCCATCCACAAGGACTACATTACTGAAAAACTGTACAACCCGCTTTCTGTGGGGTCAGTGCCAGTGGTTCTCGGCCCGCCCAGGCAGAACTACGAGAACTTTATCCAGGGAGACGCCTTCATCCACGTGGACGACTTCACCTCACCCAAGGAGCTGGCTGATTACCTGTTGCTCTTGGACAAGAACGAGGAAATGTACCTCAGGTACTTTGAGTGGAGGCGACACTTTAAAGTAAAGAAGGCCTATTTCTGGGCAGAGCACACATGCCTGGCTTGTGATTACCTGCGTAGGCACAAGGAGTACAAGGCATTCAATAACCTTGACAAGTGGTACTGGGGGGGATAGTGCTTTGAAGGGCTATGCAGTGCTTGTTTTGATGTTAAAGGCAGTGCTTTAAGATTTTTGTCCTTCCGTTAACATGAAGGTTCATTACTGTTCTGTCCAGAGCTCCCGAATGATTTTTTTCTATTGGTTCAGTGGCCCAGCGAGACATCCATCTTGTTGTTTTTTTATTTGCAAGCCAATTTTGCTAAGCCTTACTTTGCCTTTTGTGTATTTATTTTTGATGAATTACAAATGCACTACATACGTTATTGTTATTTCAACCCATGTTTTGCTTAACATGACGACATTTGCTGCTATTTTTTTTAACCTTTTTTTTGTTCTATTATTAGTATAAATGCTCGATTGTATGGATGTTCCTGTACAACAGATAGCATTCATGATGCAAGGTTGTTGTTCTTTTTCTTTAAATATCACCTTTTTATGAGGGGACATCGGAATAGTGCTGGCTGCAGAAGGAGACTGACATAAAAGTGCAAATATTTATGTAATATTTATTCAAGTGAGGCATTATATGATAAAAAAAACAAAACAATCTCATCTGTGCTAGTGATACATTCACCTATGCAGTGTTTACTGAACTCAAATGTGAAAGTAGTTCAATTGTGTCATGTACATATTGTGTAATTTTGGAATTATGTAGCTGTCATTTTTTCCTCCCATATTTTTTATAAGTTTGCATTTGCACTGCTAATCCAACTGTTACATATCTTTACATAATGTACAGTAAGACAGACGGACATTGTGTTACGTGGTTATAGATAGCATATGGTGATCATTACCAAGCAAGTCTCCGACAGTTGATGTGACTCTGGCCTGTGAGAAGAAGGTTACTACTTTAATCAGGTTGTGAATTGTTCATTGTCACATGTGATGTGTCACAGTGCAGTTGGATCCCGTGTGGATGATGATAGTACAGTACCGAGCCATTACTGCATTATGAAGGCACCTCAGTTTGTCGCATTCTGATTTGATCTTCAATTTTTAACTGACTACAGTGACTGGAAAGAGCACAAAATTAACATACTACTGAAACAATTTTGCTGTGTTTACTGTACTGTCATCGGCCAATGTGACATCAAATATTTACACTGATATTTCCAACTATTTCAAGCAGTTACCATATGGGTGAAGTGGGTGTGAATCAGGATGAAATCAGATCCGGTGAGATCTGCCCACATGTTTGGGACCGGTTGACAAAAATGTGAAAGGTGTGAAATGTTCAAGTTTACTGCAAGTTTATCCATAAATCTGTCTTTGAATCATCACGTCGCTGAGTTGTGTGGGCAGTTAGAGGTTGCATGTGAAAGATATTTTCCTGGGTTTCTTTTTGTTTACACTCCTGTTTACAGTTGTGTGGCTTGCCATGCCAACCTACACCACTCAAGATCACACTACAAAACACATCACCATCTGTAGATATCACATCACTTTTAAATGTTGTCAGAACAGCTAATCCACTGAACAATGCAGCTCAACAGCACTCAGCAGCTATTGACATGATAGTTATGTTTTTACAGGAAGAACTGTGCAAAACCAAGTCAACATTTTATGCAAGATGAGCAGGCGTCTTCATGGTCAAAGTACTCAAACATGTTTCAGGTTATTATCATTTTGATATTTCTTCTCTGTCGAAGGGACCATTGATGTAATTTAGGATGAATTCAATTATTTTTCTTATGGAATATGGTTCAAAATGCCATATTGAAACCTGTATATAAACTTCGTAGTGAACTGAATCATCATCTGGATCAAACCAGTCCACTAACACAGATCATTCCTGTATGTGCACCAGACTGAGGGAGCTCCAACAGTGTCTCAATTTAAGGGAAAATGAAACAATGCGTTGTATATATTTTTAGTGTTTCAAATCTCTTTATAACATGCAAGTGGTGTCAGGCAGTGAATGTGATTTGGCTGCACCTATTAAAGGTAATGTTGGCGCTTCAGGAGGCTGTGAATGAAGGCGGAAGGAGAGAGACACTTGAAAAGGATAACCAACGATGGAGACAATGGTTTTAGTGTTGCGAAGTGGACGTTTGCATCAAGGGAGGCTTTTTTTTTTTTTCTTTTTCTATTAGGCGTAATCTTGTTGGCATGACCTAATTGAAAAAGTCGTGCCAAAATGCAGCACAGATATAGCACTTTTATTCATGTGGAGTTGTGTGACTCACTGTGCTGGTGGCTGTTTTTAGATGGCGCTATTGTGAGTTCAGAAACTGTCATCCTAGACTTCGACTGTCCCACAGATTAACTATGAAACTGCCATTCATGGTTTCATATTGTACAGTCCAACCTCGTGTTTTAAAACAAAGGTTTCTTGTCCAATGTGGTTGGTGACTTTAAGCAACAAAATATTTTCTTTTTTTCTTTTCTTCGTGTTGTCCGTCTCTTTCATCCTCTCTTCCTTTCTCTCTTTTTCTTTTTGCACAAAAACAAAAACACGAGGAGCTGTGGCTTCTCTGTCCCCTGTCTGAATCTGTGAGAGTGTCACAGCACCAGAAAGCGAATCAGGATGTCTCTGGATACTGTGTGACCTGGCACTGATTTTGCTGGAGTCCTTAAAAACACTGTATACTGAAACAACATGAAATCTTTGTGTTTGGTTGAACATGGCGATTTCTCCAGAAATGCTCATTTTCTGCCAGTCCACTGAGATAATCAGTGAGTCAATCAGTACAAGTTTTTTGCCAAATCATTGTATTTTGCCAAATGTTGTGTTTTAACTGTAGATGTCTGATAGTGTCAAAGAAAAATAAAGATATGGACAAATGAGCAAACATGAGTCGAGCATAAAGAATTTATTTTGTAAAGCTGATGTATTTAATGCTAAAGTTTTGAAATCTTACACTGAAACCATTTTTCCAACAAAAAAACTGATTTGCCCTTTAAGGAATAGTTTGACATTATGGGAAATACACTTATTATCAAGCTTACTTTGCTCTCTGGTGATGATAGAACTTGGAATCGATCTAATACAAGACAGTGAGACCCCACATGTAAAACTATTCCTTCCAATTTAAATACATCTGTCATTTTACATTGATCTGGTAGGTCTATATATGTAAAAGTTTGAGTTCTTCATGTTAGACAACATTAGTTGAACTTAACAAAGTTTACATGATGCCACCTAATATAATATTCTTGCATCTCTATCAAATATAATTTCCAAAGATGTTGGCCACACTGTTCTCCAGTGCCATGTAATGCAGGCGGAGATATAAATAGCTATCCAAAAGCCTTGATAAGTGATTGATGAGAGCGAGGAGAGTGTGTTGTGTTGGTTACGCCTCGATCCTCTGGCTGTTGTTAGTTACCCCATATCCTCGCTAGCTCTCTGGAATTTAAGTCTTCGCCTCCACCACACAGATGACACATGTTTGTCAACTGCCTCTGCACTGCTTAGGGACAAAGTGTGTCATAAATGTGTGTGTTGGCGCGATCATTGGCACAAATAATCCATCGATGTCAGTTTGGGATTAATGTGAAAGTTCAGGTGGCAGGCGGGGATTGTCCCTCCTTAAAACAGTGTCATAGACATCTTAATGTCAAAGGTTTGTTGTCTTGTCGAACCCACAGAACATGATAACCCTAACCCATCAAAGCTGTAGGCTGTAGTGTCTTTCAGCTCAATGTTTGTTTGTTTTTGCCTGCAACTTTACTGTTTTGGTTCAACTCCTGGCAGCTGTTTTCACTGAAAAAAAGCTTTAAAAACCCACTGTTCAATATACCTGCTCAGCACCAGACTGCAGACAGACAAAGTTAGCAACTACTTAAAACAGCTAAAGACACAGATATTTCTCTCAGGAGTGAGTGGACACCAAAGCGGAGCTAAAAGAGAGTGAATATTGAACTTTCATCAGGACAGGCCAGCAGAATATTTTCCAAATGGGGCCACTCATCCAAGACTTTTTTCACAACCGTTCACTAAACCGTGCCCAACCCGAAGTCAGTGTAAACCGTTATCCTTTTACTCGTTGTCATTTATAGTGGTTATTTGGTGGTATTTTGCTTTAGATTAAAAAAAACACTTGACATTAGTAGTTTCATGAATGTATTATATACTGCTTAGAGCTAGAGTTAGGAAGTTAAACAGATCATATTTCCCTCCTTATTGTCTATTATATATTGCTGTGAAAAACATCTTCTTACTGCATTCATTCAACTTTCTCGCCAACATTTTAATTTTACAATTCTACATTTGAACACATCATGATAAAAATATCATTTTCCAAAGATTATTTTCTAAATGGGCAAATGTTTGCTAACACATTCGCCATCAGCTTAAAAGATGATAATAATGTATGTCAGTGTTGGATTCACTGTTCGTTTTCGCAAGTGACAAAACTATCAGTTATTGCAGGTTTTAAGACAACTAATTCTCCCAAAAAAGTAATATCAGTGCTCTAATAATGCCAACATACATTTGACCATTTACCTTCTGTGTCATGTATATTCTGTTTATGTTTTGAATCATAGTGGATCAGAAAATGAGGGCCAGAATAGGTTCCTGACATACTAATGACTGCTGGGCTGAATCTGGAGCATTTACAGTGAACTTGTTTATATGTGCTGCACTATAATAGGAAAGTTTTCAGCACAAGGCACTGAGGCTGAAGTTATTAATACTGAGAAAAAAAGTGCCCTTGATAGCTAGAGAAATAATAAAGTCTTTTGGGGCCCTGAAGCCATCTGAGGTTAACTAAAAAACGTGATGTTTTTCCTGTAGCAGGTATGTTAGAATTTCACTTTTTAGATTTCTTATGCTATCTCTGTTTTGCAAGCTGTGAATAATTGATAAAAAAAAAAAAGACAGGTATACATTTCTTTTATAGGTGACATATTGCATTTGTCCTCTGGCGCCCAAAGGTAATCAGCAGCTTCGTCTCTACATAGTTCATCCAAATACCACAAAATCTGTGGGCTGGGAGGAGGCGAGGGATCGAAGAGGAGAACATTTTAATGGGTTGTGCATTCCGAGGAGTAGACAACTTTCTCTCCTCTTTAGCAGTGGAGATCATATGTCTGGGTATGTGACAGATCTTGTCACCCACTCATACATGACTCATTTTGCTGAGAACTGGGTAGGGGGGGGGGGGGTCAGAGGCATTACCCGGACGCTCACAGGGCCTCCCTGAAGGGGTGTAAGGTTTTGAGAGATTGTAGACCTAGTAGATTGTATCTCCTCGCCCCCCTGGCAACCCCCTATGTGGCTATCCTGTTCAGTCGAAAACGCTGCGTTGAAAGCGAGCTCTTCAAGTCGCAGAAGAGTGCAAAGGCCTGCTCAAAGGGCCAGGTTTGTGTGAGTCTTCTCATTAAGTACTAGAGCCGCCCCTCAACTCAACCTAATGGTTCCCACTTATGCTGTCATCACCATGCCAACCAGCTGTCAACTCTGGTGCGGCGAGGCCTTTGTGCTTCAGAGAGATGCATCTGTGGCGTGTTGATCTATGTCAGTGTACAACAAGTCACCACCTCAAAGGAGCCACCAAAGTAAATGCTTCTCTTCTTCTCTGAGATCATTTGATTAAGAGGAGGGGGAAACAGCCTGTGGCACATTATTGTAAATACTGAATGTATTAAGATAAGAGGACACCCGAGTCCAGGTCAAATAAAGGCCCATTTATTGGGACTGGACAGGCTGCATACAAAATCTGTTGGCAACTGCTTACTAGTTGACTTCAGAGGATTAAGCAGGCAAAAAGGAATACGCAAGATCAGCAAGCTTTTTGCTCTGCAGAGTTGGCTCTGTCTGGTGTAGAAGTTAATAATCCGAGAGACAAAGACCAGCACCTGTTATTTATCAGGTGCAAATCAGAGTGGCTATAATACAATTACACGCAGGCATGCACAGATGCAGATTAACACTAACAATAAAAACACAAGAAACAGTACGATAATCTCTGCTTTAATATGCAGTGAATAACACTGTTATTGTTTTGTGACTTTCATATTATGTTAATGGGCATGAAGAGATAAGTGTTTTTGTTTGCAAGTGAATATAGGTCACCTCCACCCCTGGCTTGACACCACATGACGACAGACAAAAGCCATCAATGCAACAAAGATTAGAAGCTTTTTGAGAGGCCATGACTATATTTGCCCTACAGTTGGCTCAGGGTTTATATAAGTTCTGCATGGTTTTTGTAATTTGCAGCGGCTGATCTGGACACCAGCAGGGAACAAGGGTAAAATACAGTGGTCACTTAATCCTGAGCAGCAGATGACTCTGTGTAATCCGGCGGATCCACCTATTTACAAATAAAAACCTGAAGGATGGCATCACTTCAAAACAGAAATATTTCCTAAACCTGAATTCGTGACATGATCTAGGTATTTTGTGCTGAAAGCCTTTACATAACTCGCAGCTTGTGGGTCAAAAATAAAACAGTCTTACATTATTCCTCAGTGGTGTGTAGATTCCACCTACATACAACGCAGGCCCTTGTTCCGACATCAATCCAAAAATGGATTACATTTATCTATTCACAAGAGTGTAATTGTAGATGAATTTCTTCACAAGGAATGGTACTGAAGGACAAAAGGCAGAGTTCATGTAAACAGAGTTGCATTCCTCTCAGCCTCATCCCTGTCGCTGACCTTCCTGTGTATGTATACGAGGGATTAGGCCTGTGGGCTGGAGTGGTGGTCTTCTCTGGCTATTTTTATGGAGACATCCACCCCCTGATCCTTTTGGAAAACTGATATGTTCCAAGATTCAAATGTAATTAGTCGACTGTCAATCAAAGATGCTAAAGGATAGGGAGGTTTTTTAAGTTAAAAAAAGGAGTATTTTTACTGTTTCAGGCATAATTTTTTACACCTACAACTGGAGATAAAGCCTAACATACATGCAGACAAATCAGAGGTATTTGAAATCTATAAAGTACTGTAATGATCCAGGCTCGACGCCACAGTCACTCACTGGGTCAAACTGTATCCAATTTTGGTCAATACAGCACCAAAGTAATAACTTTACCACCCAAGACAAGGGGTTGTTTTGACCCAATGTTAGTGTTATTTTTTTTATAATATTCTTATTTACCCAATGTTCCTGGGTTTGGTATAGTGGCAAACTGTTATAATATATTCCCTTACGTGTCACTTTTTGTCGCTGATTTTTTTTAAAAGTAAAACTTGAGCTTGCCGTGTCTAACACTGCGTCAAAATAACCATATTTAGTAATATAACAAATAACACCAACACTAAATAAAAAAAAATTGTTACAGTTGACCCAGTTTTGCATCCGTGCTATATCGATCGGCTATCGCTCTGACAACGGTTTAGCCTGTAGGGGCAACGGCCAATATTTCTTGGGCCAAGACTTCCTTTTCCATTCGCTGGTCATTGTTTATAGTCTCAAGTTGGAGTTGAGACAACATCTATGACTGGATTGTTCCACAAGTAGCCAATTAGCCAAGCTGTCATCAGACAATAGCCTATGGGGTTACCTATACCTCTTTTTCTCTCAACACGGACTGTTTACCAGCATGCAACCCTCTCAAATTACTGGTCCATACTCAGACTACAAACAGAAACCAGAACACTTTTAGTCCAGTGATTTTTATTGTGTGTATAATCTTTTGTTTCAGGGCAACACGCTAAACATGTGTTTTTAATGAAGTGACAAGAGCATCGTTATCGGCAGGAATGTCACCATCAAACTGTAATTTCCGCTCCTCCTCCTCTATTTTTCTGTGGATCGATTGGACATCCACAGACCCACAGCTTCCCCCTTGAAGTGCTGCCATTGCTCTCTCAATAGCTACTGATAGGTCCTGGCAATATATAGTTTAGTACCTGGCATCCACAAAGCTGCTGGCGCCTATCTCTGATAAGCCATCTGCAAATGCTTGTGTGTGTAGCAGGAACTGACAAAGGCCACAAGTGTGTCCTAACACGTCAGCGTCCAAATGGCCAACTATTGGCACCAATATCCACACTGGTATTAATATGGGGAAAAGGAAAATATTGTGGGTATTTATGTGAAATGCATCAAACATTTGGGCACGGACTTTAGTTCCATTGTAGGTTGTCATTTTATAGTCCTAAAGCTGCATCACTCATTGCTTTTACACATTCCTGGAATAAAGAAACAATGATTAAAACAGTTCAAAGGCTTAGTGATCTGTGCCCCATCAGCTCCCTTAAAAGGTGCAGAATGATGCAGTGGAGCATGTCCATTCTCCCCAGAGATTACTGCTAATAAAAGGGTTAGTATTTATAGAAGATCCCCCCCAGTGGATACCCCTAATCCTGCCTCACCCCTTCTCATCCCTGTGCCGAGACCACTCACTCTCGACAGCCCCCGGCTCCAGCCTCAACCTCGGCCCATATCAACTGAGGTAGAGACTTACAGCAGAGTACAGCACTGCTTTTTCAGATTCTTTTGAAAGAAGGGCAAAATTGCTTGGCCTCTTTACTTGCTTGATGAGAGGGGGAAGTGATTGCTATTGGACTATTACAGGGCACTTTCCATCTTTCATTCTTTTTTATTGTCCAATTTTCTTCCTCCTACTCTCTTTGACCTACAGCTAAGAAAACCAAACAACAATGTCCACCAGCGAGCGTTACGACTGCCATTACTGCAAAGACTCCCTGCTGGGGAAGAAGTACATAATGAAAGAGGACACGCAGTACTGCACTAAGTGCTATGAGAACCTGTTCGCTAACTGCTGTGAGGACTGCTCTTTGGCAATTGGCTGTAACTGCAAGGTAAGGAGGCACCAGTTTTACCCAAAGAGGGATGGTTTTGATGTCTAAAATAATAACGTATATTATTTATTTAAAAGGTGGGAAACATTTTTATGTGTTTTGTATCACATTTTGACCCTAAAAAAAACACAACTCATTACTTCTACTAGAGTTTTTAGTATTCTTAGTGTCTATCCATGCACATTCTAAATAAATATCCTGTCTTCCAGAATTTACACAAGTGCAATAAATAATGGGTTAAATATCAACAACAGGATATGTCGTACAAGGATCGCCACTGGCATGAGCAGTGTTTCAAGTGTGCAAAGTGCAGCCGCTCTCTGGTGGAAAAGGCCTTTGCCGCCAAAGAGGATTTGTTGCTCTGCACTGAATGCTATGCCAACGATTATTCCTCCAAGTGCACCACCTGCAAGAAAACCGTCATGCCAGGTATGATGATGATGGTGCCGATGATGATAGCCTTAGTTAGGGCTAGACGATATCAACTTATATTCTATATACATTTTCACATTTACAATAATAACAAGAAACATAATGGTAACCTTTAAAAATAATAATAATAATAATAAATACTTTATTGGGATTGAAAGTTAATTTCCAAAACTATTGCTTTAATTCCAGTACGACCAGTTAATGATTGAGGACTATTGGTTGGTTAAACTCTGGTTAGTCGTCATTGGTTATTGTTGCTATTCTGAATTTAATTTCTATGGCATTTGGATAATTTAGTTAAAGTTGGGATGTACTGTAAGTGAAGGTTGGTAAGAGATCCATATTGGTTTGATGAAGAGTGGATCAGGTGGTGCAGGCAAGGCCAAACTGATAATTACAAAACAAAATCAAGGACTCAACAAAAACTGGACTTAAATACAAACTAATCTGACGAGGGGATGAAGTGCAGGTGGAGAGATGGGCGGAGAAGCTCAGGTGAGGGGTATGAGGTGATGAGGTGATGAGGTGATAAGGTGAAGAGGCAGGGAGCTGATTGGATAGGAATGCTCTGGCAGCACGATTTAACAAAAGGTCTGAGGGCACCACAGAGCCAGCCACACTGAAAATCTGTAATCCAATAGATTTGGTGTTCTGCCCTAAAGTTGATAATGACTACAGTAATACATTTGGACAAAAAAAATTATTCTAAAAGTGAAGATCGTAAATTCATTCTACACCTTGGAAACAGTAGTTGGCAAAACAATCACCATTTAGTAACTCTTCTGGAGCTTTCGATCATGTCACGCGGTTTCCCTCGGTAGACGGAGTTTGTCCAGTTGTGACAGAGTTGTAGATGTTGAAATTTCCAATGCATTGAGCGCTGAGGACTTTTCATCCATGTTTGCTTAAGTGATTGTGTGAAAATGTTGTATGTATGTTATACGTGCAGGAAAGACGCATAGAACTAATTCCTATCAAAATGTAGACATTCAAAACCATACACAGCGGTGCAATTTCTTCCTCTCCAAAAATGATTTCCAAGATACTTAAGATTTCACCGTCTTCTCCCTACAGATAAAGCAGGACTATTTTGGGCCGCACTGTGTTTGTGTCATAGAGGTACCATATGCTGACTAAGCTGCTCTCATCCCCTGTGCCAGGATCCCGTAAAATGGAATACAAGGGGAACAGCTGGCATGAGACCTGCTTCCTGTGCCACCGCTGCCAGCAGCCAATAGGAACCAAGTCCTTCATCCCAAAAGACACCGGCTACTTCTGTGTGCCCTGCTTCGAGAAGCAGTTTGCCTACCAGTGCTGTGCTTGTAAGAAGGTAGGGTTACAGCTGATTGTTATTGACTGCAGCACTAAATCCCCCCTGACTCTGGTGTTTTAACATTACGCACACGTTGGCTGCTGAATGACAGGGTGCAGTTAGACTGAATGGTATTACGTGTGTCTTTCTTTCACTCTCACCTCCGGATCTGTGTCACCTCTAGTCCATCACAACAGGTGGAGTGACCTACCAAGACAAACCCTGGCACCGTGAGTGTTTCCTATGCATCAGCTGCAAAAAGCAGCTGTCGGGTCAGCGCTTCACCTCCAGGGAGAACTTCCCTTACTGCCTCGAATGCTTCAGCAACCTCTACGCAAAGAAGTGTGTGGGCTGCACCAAGCCCATCACCAGTGAGTCACTGGCTGTGCTCATGTTTTCACGCGCTCTGACACGCAGTTCTCCAGCTCATATTTGTGTAGGACCTGTCAGGTTAACAAGGTGAAGATCTTGAATTAACCTGCATATTATATAATTCATGGATCTTTGCTTGATGTGTGCAGGTCTGGCAGGGGCCAAGTACATCTCTTTTGAGGAGCGCCAGTGGCACAGCGAGTGTTTCACCTGCCTTCAGTGCGCCGTGTCGCTGGTGGGACGCGGTTTCCTAACCCAGCGCGACAACATCTTGTGCACTGACTGCGGCAGGGAGAAGTGACCTTTCCATGAAGGGGTCACAGCTTTATCCTAATAACGACGAGAGCTGCTGTGCTGAGACTGATATTGTGTAGCCATGAATATTTTTTCTTCGCAAGCCTGGTACATAGACAAACGATAATTGTCAAATGCTTCTTTTGGTGTTATAAATGACCGTTAGTTCTCTCACATTGCCCACACACACAATAACTGTGATGTATCCATAAAGATAAACATGTATCTTTAATGTTAGGCTGCCATTGTTCCAGTGTTGATGGATGTTTTCTTTGTTTGTTTAAATGAAAAATTCATGTTTTTTTCATCACATGCTTTTTTATTTTTGACATAGATACATTTTGGTAAATATTAGAGATGATGGAGATTAATGGAGATCGATTGAGAGAAAATGGATTTATGGTTTCAATCATTTTTCAAGCAAATATCTCCAAACATTTGTTCCAGCTTCCAGTTATGTGATTATGATTTGATACGTTTTTCATCTTATATGACAGTAAACTTAATATATTCGGATTTTGGACAGTGGGGTCGGGAAAAAAAACATTTTGAAGATGTTACTTTGGACTTTTGAATTGTAATGAGTATTTTTCCACTATTTTCTGACATTTTCTAGACAAAAAGATTAATCGAATAATCAACAAAATAATTTGATTCATGATGAAATAATCATTAGTTGCAGCCCCAACACATCTTTCGTTTTACTACAGGTCTGACTTGTATTACACATATATTTCTGCCGTTTGCTTAGTGTACATTGTGAATATATTTATCTAGGCAATTATAACCAATGTGGAAATAAGCATGATTTATGCTTCTCTCATTTAAAATACTTAAAGGTTGTTCCAATAAAGACCTTTCTATGTATATCATGCTGAAATGGATATCATTCTAGTCCTGCTGTTGTTCATCCTAATATGTCTCATTCTGCTGCACAAAGGTGCCATCCAGAGGAGGAGTCTGCACATGTCAGTTTAGGACAGATACAAAGTTCAGTGCATCAAATATAGCTGTGATGGTAGGTTTCAAAGCCCGCTTCTTTTTACGACCACCACCATTTAGACAATCATTGCTGTAAAACAAACCTCGGGTGTGCTTCTGTTGCCTCTTGACCTCATAGCGCCCAGCTCATTCACGTTGTAAACAAACAGAGCGACCATATATGGTTTGATCAGCAGGTCACTTGCTCTTCTACTTTAACATTATCCACTAACCAAAGCCGCAACTTTGGTCCACGCGTAGGACAGAAATACACGCGACCATGACCATGAGCACCTCAATATATCTGTCTTCCTCGGCATACCTAGGGTCTGGACACTTGGAAAAGTTAGTTTTCTTGGTGAGGCTGTTAGATGAGTTGCGGAAGTGTCCTAACATGGCAGGATGAGCGGCGTAAAAATGCTGACACAGATTTCCTGTCAGGATTCAGTCACATGGGGATGTGAAACTACTTTACACTTCATACACTTGTGGAGGAATCACAGAGGAAGGCAGAACAGCGGAGAGGTAGGGACGTCTTATTTGACATATTTCACAGAAGATCTGAAACTTTAATATTGGCAGATACATTTTGTATTTTACAAGCATTAAACAACCTTAAATATCTGCGATGGATTTTAGAGCATTTACACAAACGCATGTATATGAAAAGCAATCAGCCCCAAAAGAAAAGGACAAATCCAGTATCCAGTGCCTTGAGTGCTGTGACCAAAATGTGTATATTGGTACCAAAGATGCAACAGTCCAGCATCTCATCCTTCCCAGTAGCACAAATGGAGACCTGAGTCCTGGTCAGAGCAAAAGTAGAGAAGGTAGAGCGAGAAAACTTGGCTCAAGCAACCAAGTAACCCAACTGAGGGTAGTTCCACTTTTCAACCATCTGCTGGTCCTGTGGGACCGCAGCGTTACTGCCCTCAACATGTTCTCCCTAGAGCCCGTTCCAGGCCTGAAGAAGATCCAACATGTGTCTTTGTTTGAGGTGTGCGACTCATTGCTCGCAGCCCAGGTAGCATGTGTCGAGATGGTGACTTCCTCCAGCCGCAGGAAGGTGATCCGGATCCACGTGGTGGGGGTAGACAGGTGGGACGTCGTAAAGGAAGTCCCTCTGCTCCAGGACCCTGTGGCCTTGGCTGTAGATGGTGGCAGTGTGTGTGTGGCTACCAGCGACAGGTATCTCCTCTGTGATATTCGAACTGGGAGCAGTGAGGAGCTTTTTCCTCACAATCACAGCAGGCAGCGCGTCATTGTTACCTCTATGGGACGAGGGGAATTCCTCCTGAACGGGCCTGAATCTTTGGGTAAGAGCTGCCAAAATCTTTATGGTACATGTTGTTCTGCAGGCTGTCTAGCACAGACATTTATATGCTTCTTTTCCTAAGCAGCTATACAGTTAATCTTCCCATATCACTCCCCCATACATCTATCTAGCCAGAGGATATTTGTTTTGCCAAGATATCATTACTTCGTCCTCATCCCTCAGGCATGTTTGTGATGAAGACAAGGACGTGCCAGCGCCCTCCCCTTCAGTGGCCTCAGGAAGTTCTGGCAGCCGGGGTATGTTTCCCTTACATCCTAACCCTGCAGCCCCAAGTTCTGTCGGTCTACAGCATGGTTGATCAGCAGCGCAAACAGACCTTGAGTCTCAGCGGAGCAAAGGGTCTGCTTTGCACATCAGGTACTGTAAACCAGGCAACATCAATTCATGACCTAATCCTGGCAGGCTGCAGACAGAGGGCTGTCAAATTGTGGGTTTGTTTGTGAAGATGTTGCTGTGTCTGCACTCAGTTTGCACTGATTCAGTCAATCATCCTTGCACCTACTTTTTCCTGCTCAATGAGTGTCTCTGAAGGCACGAAACAAATCTCCCCTCAGATGGTGCGTTAGTGTTCACAGAGAGAGACATTTTCAGCCTGCGCCTGGTGCCAATGGAAGAGCAGATCCAGGCACTTGTATATCATGAGAGGGTTGAGGAGGCCTTATCGCTGCTGGATGGAGTTCAAGGCCGTCGTCCACTTGACTCTTACAAGGTGAAATGAAATGTATAGACACACAGCAGGACGCAAACGACTCCCTGATTTGAAATCTAGGTTTCTACAAAAAATGTTTCTTCTCAAGGTTTACAAAACACAATTTCTGAGGGGTAACTAAATTAGTGATGAGTCAGTCGTTATAATTTGCCTGGTTTGGTGGTTTTTGAATATCTTTAAGTGTAACATATTGCCCTCGTGATTTAAGGACAGTCCCACAGTCTTCTGTCTCAATGATTTTGGCTCGTATGTTGGTGCTTTCATGCAATGTGTGCCTGGTTTTAAGGGAGTATTTTTTTTTTCTTCCTGGCAGGAGCTGAAGAATGCCATCACTTGCCTGGCTGGATTTGTTCATTTTTGCCAGGAGGGTTTTTCCAAGGCCAAAGATCTATTCATGTGAGAGTAACAACCCTGTCACGACACTCCAAATTCAAAGCATGCACGCTAAATGAATCACAGCAAATTGTGAAGTAATATGTGAATTTTGTGGATAGTGGGTCTCTTCTGCCAAATTGAGTCTAACACAAAGCACTCATTACCTACTTGAACAGCACAGGTGAGCTTGACCCCAGAGAAATCATCCGCCTGTACCCCGACATGCAGTCGTGTGTCAGCGAGGACTTTCAATCCCAGCTTGGTCAAGCGAACAAGGGCAGAGATCTCCAGGTGCTCCGGCAAGAAGACAGGAACACATTTCATCATTACCTGGCCTTCCTGGGAGATTTTCTCAGAGCAGTTAAGGGGATGGAGCAAGGCTTGAAGTGCAGTACGGAGGTGGACTGCGCCCTCCTGAGGCTGTATGTAGAACTGGGAGACACGGAAAATCTGCAGCAGCTTGTGGCATTTCCCAATGAGTGCAGGCTGGACCACTGTGCCCCTGTTTTGAAGCAACACAATAGGTGAAAAATAAATGAATATTTGTTGGTGATAGGCGATGTGTTATCACAAATGTAGCTTGTTGAATGACAAATCATTCTTGAAAAAAATGCACCGATTCAATATTTGAGACATTTTGTCCAATTTTCTCAATTTCTGATGTTTTGATTTCTTTTTAATTACAGATTTTTTGCATTAGGGTCCCTCTATCAAAGCCATGACAATCTATTTGATGCAATTAAGGTATAATTTCCCTAAAAAACATACTATATAGTATATAAAACATAGTATACTTAAACTTGATGTATAAAAGTAACATGTTTAATCCTGTTATATTCCTACAGACTTGGATGAAAATTGCAGATGGCTTCCACAAAGACCCCTCTTGCTCAGATGTATATGGACACATAGTGTGGACTCTCAGTCAACTGCATGACAAAGATGCTGTGTGGAAATTTGCAGACTGGACTCTTCAAAAAAACCAGGAGGTGCCTTTTTCATGCTTTCAACTTAACTGCAGAGGGCAGAGTTGCACTGTACAACTATGTGTTACAGATATAAACGCAGCAAAATGCCACCCATTAACTAAATTGCTTTGCTTATGAGACAACTATTGGTAATTAAATGTCCAATAACAAGTAGTTCTTTATCTGAAAAAGACAGGTGTGCAGATCTTCAACAGGCGTCCGCCAGACGATCGATTTGAGACACAAGACGTCCTTGCTCTCTTGGAGAAGTACCCACTGGCGTTGCTTTTGTATCTCGAGTTCTTAATCGATGAATTGAACTGCGAGGTGGGTACAGCAGCAGCTACCTAATCTAATATTCCTGACTCCTTTATTAAATACACTGAGACATGATTGGTGTGATCTCCCCCCAGGAGGAGAGACATCACAACAGTCTGGCCCTGGCATATGTTACTCAGATGCTGCAAGATGAAGAGGAAGCAGCTTTGAGAAAGACCAGAGGGAAGTTGCAGCAGCTGCTATGGGAATCCAAATTCTATGACGTCTCCACTGTATATGGTGAGTGGATGCCTTATGAGAAAATAAATCATTCCTGAATTATTACTTAATTATATTGCATTATTCTCATCGCAGAGAGAGTCAAGTCAGCAAACCTGCACCTAGAGAAAGCCATTCTCCTTGGTAGGGCTGGTGAACACTCTCAGGCACTGCAGGTGCTTGTTCACCAGGAAGGAGACCTCCAGGCTGCAGAGGCCTACTGCAGCAGGGCTGCCCAGGGTCGGGACTCACAGTTCAGGCAGACCCTGCTGCTCACCCTGCTCCAAATCTACCTGAGCTCAGAGGATCTCACCAGCGCTGCCGTGGATCTGCTCAACAACAACCCCCGGGTATTTGCAGCAGAGAAGATCATCCAGCTCCTGCCTGATTCCTGGTCTATTCAACTGGTCTCCCAGTTCTTAGTTGGGTCCCTCAGAGAGACCTTCCACCAGAGGCGAATGGCGAGGCTGCAAAAAGCTCTGGGTCAGGCGGAGCTGATGCGGCACAAGGTCATTTGGGTAAGTTCAATGACACATTTCACATGTTTTTTTGCTCCATGAAAATAGTGTGTATTCTATTTCCTTATTTTTTTTCTGAACCATGTTGTCTTTCTCTCGCTCCTCTGCAGATGCAGGCCTCAAAAACAACTTTCAGACTGGACAAAGGGCAGAAGTGCAAGGTTTGTCAGAGAGACCTTGCAGAGCCACAGTTTGCCTGTAACCTCCATGGTGACCTGGTGCACACAAGCTGCACTGGCTTTTCATCATTGTAAAGACACGGATACAGCAATCTATTGTCCGCTTATGGAAATAGGTGCATAGCTGCACTTTTGGGAATCACATTCATTTCCAGCTGGATAAGTGTCTGCTTCCAACCCGATGTTTTTTCTAGATTACACTGTGTCATCTAGACAAACTCTGTACAAGGATTCAATTTATGGACCTTAGACCAGACACTTTCCCTGATTAGAAAAAAGAAAATACATTGTGTAAATAACTGGTTTCAAAAACGCAAAAGAGCAAGCTGTGCACTTTTTTTAGGGCGGCATGTCTGAGCCATTTCCTAGAGACATTGTAGACAGAAATAACTATAAAGTGGAGGACACTCAGGGACATATATTCACTGATCAGACAGTGGTGTTTAACATGGAAACCACTCGTGGTCAACCTGATGACCGGAGGGAATTGGACCATCCTCCATAGCTGTATATATGCATCCCCCCCCATCACGGTTTCCACTGACTGTGTATATTTGTCTGCATGGAGCTGCAAATAGAAAGTCAACAACTGAGAGGCTGCACTGTTTTTTATTCCGCTCCTGCATTAATATACATGTATAACCCCAAAAAATTAAATCACAATTACAGGTTTAAAAATGAAAAGCAAACAGGTCGAGGAAGTGCAAAGTTTGGGGTCACTTACGTTCATTTTACAAGCGACCAAATGACATGTCTGTGCTGTGTATATCAATTTTTACCAACATCGTCCCTATATCATTAGGGAACATGACAGACGTGTACTCCAAATAATAACACACAAACTCCAGTTTGTCCACATGCACAGTATGGAAATCTTTTATATAAACTTAAACACATATCATTAAGTTAGATGCTATTCAAGATGTATTTGTCTATTTTAGTTGTAATTTTGTCATTAAGGCTAACCATAACTGAGCATTTTGGGACAGGAGTTAAGGAGACGCCTAAAGGAGCTGGAACAGTTACTTGTGCATTTGGCTAGACTGCTTGTAAGTTCTTGGTGAATGTGTTTGGCCTGGGGTGAGTGACTAATTAAAGTGGAGATAATAGTGAATTATGAGCATGTTGGAAGGGATCATCTCTTTGTGACGCCTTTGCCAAGATTTCTTCAGTTTTTCTCTCCTAATGAGGTTTTTGTGGGACTTTTTAATTGTTCTCACTGAGGGTCTGAGATTTAATGTGGGTGTTTTGAAACCCTTTCAGAGTGTAGCAGAATACACTTGATTTAAGCTTTGATTTGACATTTCTCACTTGGAGTGTATAAATGTAACCTCTAAATCATAAAAAAAATAAACTGACTCATGGCCTAGAAAACCCAAGAAAACCACATGCCTAGCTTTTCTCTTTTATGTGGTTGCAGGAAAAATTGCCACGTCCACCCTTCCATATCTTCTCCTTGTAATTTTGATAATCTATGCATTTAATTTTAATCTCATTGTAAGAGCTCCTGGATAAACAGCCCAAAGGTATTGGCGCAGAGGGAGCCTCTCGCTCCGTGTGACTGGGAGGGCTGCTGCTCTGTGACTGGCTGATCCTTGGGCCGTGCCTGATGACCAGTGGTGAGGCCCAGATTATGTCCTCTCCTTCCCTCTCATGGACATCCTTAGGGAACATTAATGTTGTTTTCAACACTTTGCGGTTATGCTGTGCCTCAAAAACGTTTTTCTCATCTTTGATGTTGACCAACCACCATAAGCAACCAAAAAGGTAAAAATACACAGGAACAAGTACACCTTCTTTTACCTAAATTAAAACCCCACACAGCCTATTCGGTACATTTAACTTTTCTTATCTGATGCACTGAGAACCCCTTTTCATTGTATAGTTCTATATTGTGAATATTGATGTAAATGTAATACTCTTGCAATCTGGAGTTCAGTGCATGAGTAGGCGGGGGCTCTGGGTCACTGCAGTGCAGGGTGCTCTGAGGTGCCGGCCAGATGGACATTTTACACATGAGGGGGAATGGATTGGAGGCAAAAATGGACAGTTATAGAGGAAAGTATGGCGGGGTATCCAGACATTGGTCTCCCATTATAAATATCCATGCACCACAGAGGGAAAACAGTTTCAACAGTTTCTTCTTGTGCTTTTCTAAATTTAAAAAATGTCGGCTGTCTGGACTGTCGGATGTTATTGTTTATATGTTGACATAGTTTTGTTTTATATGGATTAGGAGGAAAGTATTTATGAGATGCACATATTTTTGGCCTATATGTTCTGCCTATAGAAATTGGTTAACCCTCTAACAATTTTAACAACTTTAACAATAGCTTCATGACTTTTACTAATTTTATCAGAAATGCTTCTAAACTTGATTTTGAACTGATGACCTGCGACAGAAAATGATGCATTACTTAGTCTTTCAGAGGCTCCAGCTGTAAAACCTGGCTAAATCCATTTGATTGTTCATATTCTCTTTAATCTGTGATTGGTGCTGGCAGTATACTTAAATAAGTCTTTTTGGAGTTCTGTTATTGAAGTTTTTGTAATAGTTTGTGTTTAAGAAGTCTAAAAGGGAATACGAGGGTCTAATTGACCTTAAACAACACCACTGTGAAGAATGACATACTGTACATTTCTTTGTCGGTAAATTACTTGGCAAACAAAAATAGTATATATTTTTACATAAGAAATCCCAATAAAGTATAAATAATTAAATATTTCCTTATTTGGTGTAATAATTGTGTTTTATGTTCATTTCCAGATTTTTTCACCTTCATCAAATGTGCAAGCTTAGTTCGTGGCAAAGGGAAAGTGTTACCTCAATTATTTTTCTTCACATTGGGTTTAAATATTCAGATCAAATGATGGATTTTGCAATAATATATGAGGGGATTC
The DNA here is from genome assembly GCA_943593645.1 of Bovichtus variegatus. NCBI lineage: Eukaryota > Metazoa > Chordata > Actinopteri > Perciformes > Bovichtidae > Bovichtus > Bovichtus variegatus. Next base: position 13,013,906 of record CALSCE010010956.1, read on the forward strand.
TGTGGAACCCTAAAAATGTAAGAAAAGGGAAAGTCAACAAAATGCAAGGGTTGAAATGGGTTTTAATATTTAATAACTTTTAGTCAATTATTTCTGCAACATTATAAAAATACATGAAGATTATATATTCCACACTTTGGCACCAAGTCTGAGAAAAACTATGAAGCAATTGTTGCCTCAAGATTATGAACATTTCAGGAGGTATCTGACTAAATAAAGCCTATGGAAAAAAAGAATACACAATGCTTTTCTGTATATCATGCATCATATTTATAGTCAAAGCCACAAATTACTGTATCGTGTCCCTTATGACGTATTTTTCAGTCTCTTAGTGGTTGCCGAGAGACAAGGAGAATCTCAATTTGCAACCATTTTGGTAGCAATAATGGTAAGGTAGAAGAAAACCTAAACGATTGAACTTTAATTTCCACTTTCCCCAGCAAATCTAATTCTATAGATATAGCAGAAGAAGTATGGGAATAAATAGCTGAAGAGGATGATCAAAACATATCTTTTTTTAACTCCTAAGGCAACGCTCTCATTTTCATGGTTTGCTACCTTGGGGTTTGGCAGAATGCCCCAGGGAGAAATGTGAAGGGTGGCCCACTGGAGACACAGAGGGCAGAGGCGGTGACCGCAGACTCCCACCCTGTCCTGCTGCACGCAGGCATGGGGGATATACATCACACTGTGTGATAGAGAGAGTCGTATACAGGGATAATATTCTTCACTCTTTGTCTTTTTCAGTGCTCAAAACTATTTTCTTGACTGGGCATTTTGAGGAAGATATGATATATTTTAATCTTGTACATAACTGCCACTTACGAATAATTATCCTGATTGCAAAAATACAATTTCCAGATAATACGTTTCCCTAAGAGGTCAATTATGTTATTATAAATATGGGTAAAGGGCGTAGGCACTGTACATAAATTATAAGGGGAAAGGGGTGGTCAGAAAAGTATTCAAATGTTTATATTTCCTTAAGGTTCTTTGTTTGTTTTTGGAAGAAAGGGAGTTTTTTTTGTTTTTCTCCACTGCATTCATATTTGAATTTAGCCATTCCTTGTGACATTTCTTATGACGATGATGATAATGATGCTTTATAGTCGGCTCAAGTTTTGAAGTTTTTCTAGCATCACAGCAGCTCCTTTTGCAACATTCAAGACAAGCAACTAGGATACTGTAAATACGATCTGGGAACTACGTTCCATATTTCATTTTAGGATTGACTGGTGCACACAAGAGTGCTTCAGTCTAACCCTGTTAAATCGTGGGACACTGTATCTCCCATTTGTTGGCAACAATTCATATTTGCTGTTTAGGACATGGTTGGGGTAATAGATATTACATAAAAAGAGGTATATGATCGGTTGTGCAAGCTCGTCTTCAGTCCAGAAGTGATACGAACTTTCACACTTAATCATCCATTCTTCCACGCCACGCTAATTTAGCTTAGCATAAAGTCTGGAGCACAGCTAGCCTAGCTCTGTCCATAAGTAACTATATCCAAGCCCACTAATAAAAAAGAAAAAGTGAAACACAAGGTTCAGCCCCCCTCTCCACCAAGATCATTTTCATACAGTCCCTAAGGTGATTCTAAAACTGCCAGAAATATATCACAGAAATATGAGACACAGCTTCATGTTTACACGGCAACACTTCTTTCTCCAACCTGAAGTCAACCATAAATAGATATATTCCTAAACAACTTAAGTGGCATAAGCTTAATGATCTGTGCTGTGTACGACTAATGACTCAATTTTGGATGAAGAACGAGAGTTCATTTTTGGAAAGTTGAAGGCTTTTTGGCAGCCTCGTGTGTTTATGCTGCTCTTTTCTAATGAGTGAATTTTAGGTGGAGAGTTAAGTACTTGGCCCATTTCTATCTCATGTCCAGGTCTAGCACCTTTCATCTCTGGACCATTTGAATTTCTGAGAATAGAAACAAACACACCTGCTGCGTAATCTAAAACTTGGGGTGAAAACTGCTCTCTGGCAGTGCAATTGCTTCGTTGTTCCAGACCCATTCATACAAATAAACCTCATTATCCATAAGGTGAACAGTTTATAGTAGCACAAAATGCCAGAAAACAAATAAGATCGTATCACCTTTCATTAAAAAATGAATTCATACCACTTAGTGAAAGCACATCAAGTCAACGAATAATACTGATAATAGGGCCTAATTCAGATTTCTACTCTTGTACAGCTTAATTCAGAGCATCCTGTCGCTGATATTCAAAGAGGGGTGTTTAGTAAGTACCACAAAATGGCTTCATGGCCTGTCTCGTGTGAAAGGAACATAATTTAAGGTCTGACAACAGAGGGGGGGGGCGTGTGCTCTGCACCGCAGGGTCGCCGACAGTTTCTGAGCTTCATCTGTGAGACTGGGCCTCATGTGATGTTTGACATCACTGATTACAGAGCAAGTGTCACGTTAAGTTACTGTTACTGTATCCTGGGAAAGTTGAGAACGTGGGATCACGCATAATTAGACATTTAGCGCCAATCCTCGCCACAGATGAACACACCCTTCACCACAACAGATATGCCAGGGAGTTAAAAATGTCCCAGCGCCCCCTGATATGAACAGCAGAAGCCAGAAACGCCCTCCTTCTGCTATCTAGGACTGAACTCTTTGTAACCTATAAAAATAAAATGATGTGGGGGCATGGAATCCAATACTAACCCCAAAAGGCCCAATTTAATCTCTGAGCTGAAGCGACTGCAGCAGAATTCTGTATTTTAGAGCAGAAAAAGACCCATGAGCTATCATAATCTTATATATAGCAAACAAAGCTCCAATCGGAACTCGGACAAATTAGAGGTATATCGTGTTTTAGCATAGAATTACAAATTCTATTTCTACAGATCAAATATCTCTGGAAGCATCGAATGAAATGATATTTCAAGGCTTTCATTAAGTCTTTCATGAACCCTAACCACCACAGAGGGCAGAAGAATGGAGCGATTCTCGGCTGACGTGAAGCTGCACGACATCTCTGCACTTTGTGGTTTCATGTCCAACACATACCCATACTTGAGGGTATTTCAAGAGTGCCCCGAGCATCACTTTGCGTCTAAAAAAAAGTGCACAGAACAATTCCCAAAGAGCACAAGATGTTTTCTGTCCAAAAGAGAAAAGTACAAATTTGATCTTAAAATAAATGAATTTGCATTATATTTTCCTTAATCTCTACTCATTTTAGCTATTAATATGGTTGTGGATGTGGGGACCGCTACAGCACATGTGAACACAGTTGTTTGAAACCTCTTGTGGCTCCGCAGGGTGCTGCACAAAGTCTGATAAATAATGTGATGTCACTTTAGCATCAGTTGGGAACTACAAATTTGAAAGTGAAAAGAATCTGGAGTTGTGGAGTTAGAAAGAAGTAAGCTCATCAGACCTGTGTAGCTCGCTACTGAGGCTAGCGGGCTGAAGCTATATGCATCACAGACTATGGATGTATAAGGAGAACTGGATACAGTGTTGGATAAGGAGCCCCGTTCATTCCTATGAAATTTGCTCAGTGGCGCTTGAAGCCAAAAGAGTTCAACTGCCGGGTAGACCTATAAAATGACCTGGATTTTCCGCATCCATTGGGCCCCAAGAGCAAACCCACTAATCTTTCATTTAACTCCGCCTCCCAGCTGCTCGATCTCGGCTTGCTCACATGAAAGGCAACACAAAAATAACTCTGGATTCAGCTGTTAGTGCATTTCACAACTTTTAGGACCTAATCATTTGAATATCTGCTGATTAACAGACATCATTTTCCCAATGTAAACGTGTTTTTGGGCCCAATGGCATCACATGACGGACCTGGGGGCTTGTAACACACCCAAATCTCTGAATGTGGATGTGAGTTGCATTATGGGTAATGTGGGTGCCATGCTTTGAGAAAGAGAAAGAATGCGTGGAATAAAAGCGGATACCTTTTCTGCTTTGCTGCATCGATTTCGATCCTTTTCAATAACTGCCCAACATGAGTTCAACAATGGGAACTAATTGACTCAACCACCTCACTCACTGTATATAAAGTATCTAAAACAAGCTTCACCTCAACCAGCTAAACAGTAAGATGCTACTTTCATACTGATGCCTCAATATTAACAATTTAATAATCTCATATATAACAATATACAGTAGCAGTCACAGGGGATTTTCTTCTGCAGAACAAGCATTTTTACTTTTCATACTTTAAGTACATTTTCCAAATAATACTCATGTACTTCAACACAAGGAGTATTTTTACGATGTGATACTGGCATTTTTGTTTAGGTAAAAGTTCTAAATAATTATTCCACTGCTGTTTGGTCCAGGCGGCCACTGAGGCACCAGCTCTTTCTATAATGGATGATTTGCTGAATGATGTGTTTAGTCAGCTTTCAGCATATATTCAAACCCTGTGGGTCCAGATACAGCAGTAAATCAAAGAGCAGTCATCATTGTGGTGAAAGCACAGTGAATCACAGCGTCCTAAATAAAGCTCTCCAGCTTCCCTTTGTCTAAACACCAAAACCAACTCCAACCTACAACATAGCCTTGTGTATGCTTAACATGTTGCTTAATAAAGCAACACAACCATGGCAACAGCCACCGTTATATGTATGAGTAAACCAAATAAGTATGTTCTTTAAGCCCACAAAAACTGGGGGAAGTACACGATGTGTTCCAATCCTGAGACAAAAAGTTTAAAAAAAAATGTTCTTTATGCATAATGAAACTTCAATGAATGTTTTCGTACCAAATACCTTATTGAACTGGTTTATATATCTTTAGCTGTCTAAATTCTAAATCTAAAATTCCCTACTATGGTTGGATGACAACTTTAGTTGCTCATCAATCTACATTCAATGCCCCATAATGACAAAGTGATTTTAGAATCTTTAGCAAATGTATTAAGAAGAAAATGAGTTTTCATTAAGTATTCAGACCCTTTGCTATGCCACTTGAAATTTAGCTCACTATCTCAAAAAGGTCAAGAGAAATAGGAAGCACCCTATTTCTCTTGACCTTTTCGAGATGGTTTTACAACTTGATTGGAGTCCACCTGTGTTAAATTTAAATTGACTGGGCATGATTTGGAAATGAACACATTTCTATATGAGGTCTAACAGCTGACAACGCATATCAGTGCAAAACCCGAGCCATGTGGATGGAGGATCTGCCTTTAGAGCGCAGAGACAGGATTGTGTGGAGCCATCAATCTTGGGAAGGTTATAAAGAAAAATCTGCTACACTGAAGGTTCCCAAAAGCACTGTGCCCTCCATAATTCTTTAATCTCTCTCTTCCAGGAGCTGGCCGCCGGGTCAAACTAAGCTCTTGGGCCTCGTAGAGGTGACCAAGAACCTGGTTACTCAGGTGGAGCTCCAGAGATGTGAGCTATGGGAAACAAAAGCCTGTCTTCATCTGAAAGATGCATGAAAGTCTTCTTGGAGATTGCAAAAAAAAGCACCTTAAGTCTGAATGCACTGTAAATCCCCAAACTTGAATAGTGGATGATGGGTGTTGTATAAGGGGCACTTGAACAGATGATTTCAGCCGAACTAAAATACAAACAAATGTCTTTTCATTAAAATCATGAATTCAAATGAATATCTTGATTGCGTGTCGTTGTGGTCTGAAAAGGCAAAAAAATACATTCCACTTGTCTGTTTTGAAAACTTGTTAAAGTGTGTCTGTGAACGTCTGTGAGACTGCACATACTGTGCGAGTCTTTTTTCTTATCCCCAGGTGATTGCTGACATTTACAGTTTATTGCTGCATTTCATCACAGCAGAAAGCTTAAATCGTCTGGAGGAGCTCACCTCAGCTCTCCTGCTCTCTCTACAGACTGATTTCCACAAGCCAAAGCTTACGCTAAGCTCTCAGTTGATGTCAAACTGCGACAGACTGACAGACGCGAGAGACTTGGCTGCTTTTTACTCCCAAAAACAGCTCCCCAGCTTATAATGTCGGGTTTTGGCACATTTCCGACCTTTAATTTGGAGAGGGTGTTTCACAGTCACAAAAATAATAGGGGCTGAAAGTATAGCTTACAGTAGCTGCATGTGTACAGGCATGGAATATAATTAGCTTAATTTCAATGAAGCAAACTACTTGTCTGTGCGGTATAGATGGGATCAAACTCTGCAATCAACAGAGGGGCTTCACACTGTGTGCATAAAGCGAAAGTGAAGGGCTTTGGAATAAGAGCGCAAACATGAAACAATCACATTTAGGTTTTAAATCTCTTATTTCGCATCTGTTAGTAAATGTCTTCAATTTACACGGACTTAACAACAGCGCAACAGGGGAGGATAAAACTATGTCATTAGAAATGCAAAGTAATTCCTGGCTGCATCTGTCTGAAATTCCTCACTAACCATGACCTTAAGTTTGGGTCAGCAAAAAGTTCTTGTTCAATTTTGTTCAAAATGTATTACATTTTGGATCAAATCAGCATCAGTTCAAATAAGTTCCCTCATAGGTGCCTACTCCAACTTGCTATGTGACCTCAGGCCCTCATTGTAACAGAATAGTGAAACCAGAAATGCACTATGCACAAGGGGCAAAAATGTGTGCGTTATAAATAATTATTGCAGATTAAAAGCTACTATGTATACAATTTAAAAATGTCCCACTTTAGCACGCTGAAGCAATGTGCACCACTACAGTCCTACCCTCATTTATCCGAGATGAGTGACCCTAAAGCAACATGTAGCCCACTAACTGCACCTTTTCCCACAAAGTTTGTCTCATTTTATTAAAAGGAAAAAAGTAAGCTATCAAAATTATTTGAAAGATGCAACGGTCATAAAAAAATAAGATAGAAACTCCACATATTGGCTTTAAGAAAATAAAAGGAATCGGTGCATCTCTGTATTGTAAAACTAATCATTAGTGGAAAAAGAAAAACAGATGGTTTTGAATAAAAAATCAAATGTTATTCATTCCGGCAACCGAAGTGGTTACAGCCTCCTGGAAATGGCTGGTTTGGCTCCCAGAATGAGATGCACACAGCAGCACTGTCTGTGAGTGAGGTCTGTTTCCATCTTGGGAAACATGTTTGATCAAATGTTCTGTCCCTTTAGCAGACAGCCACTTGAGAAAGCGGCAGCCATTTAAATGTTACTGCAAGAGTTTCCAGACACAGTCTCAGTCCACCTGTCTGTCTGGCATAAGATGGGATTCAAGCAGTGGCTACAACCACAGTTTTATTCAACCACGAGCAGTTGCAATCTGACCAGACCAATGTAAACACAGCAGCAGAGAAAGTGCACCAGTATTAGGACTGCAATGCTCTCTTGTTTTACCGCAGGACCTCAAACTTCCACATTTGGAGATTTTGTTTGAAATACAGAACTGCAAATAGCTGAGAAAAATACCAATTGGAAACGCTTCAAAGTCTTATATGTACCATTCGGATGAACTAGCAGTTCACCTTGTGCCATCCAGACTTGACTGTCCACCTCCAACTCTGTCACCAGAGAGAGAGAGAGACAGAGAGAGAGAGAGAGAGAGAGAGAGAGAGAGAGAGAGAGAGAGAGAGAGAGAGAGAGAGACATATACTTACAGGTTTAAGATGTGCCATGAAAGCAAATCACATACCCTTGGAAAAATGGTACTTACAGTACATGTATTATCCAGGAAAAAAGGGAGATTTGGTACAGGAATTATAAAAGAGATTAACAGAAGCTCTTTGTCAGGAAAGAAGGTCAGAGACCCAAAATAGTCATCAGGCCTGTCCTAGAAAGATCTTCCAGTAAGCTGTCATTGCAGTTAAACCTATACAGAGAGAGCTCTGGGAAGTGACATTATAATTATTATGTCACAGAAGAAGGGAAAGTTTTACATGTGGATCAGTCGGGTTAACAGGTCTACAGCCGTGGTCACTGAGAACAGCTGCATTGTGCCAAAATGACAGAGCACAATAACTCACACTCGCTCTGTGTTTAAGACCACTTGGCTCCGCTCGGGATGGGACAGTAAAACGGGCTCTCCACAGAGAAACTGCTGGCTCATCAAAATAACAAAGTCTTTGTTCTGCTTTGCTCCAGACCACCTGGAAGCATTTATTATTTTTTCTGATTAAATGTTGATCAACTCTAAGAACAATGTGAACCCCGTGTACACACAGGAAGAAACAGGGCCACGCTGGTATATTTATGAAGTCATTAAAAAGATACATTTTATCCAGAGCCCCCCATAAACATACTCTTTCTGATTTTCATTTATAAAATAACACTTCCATAGCTTTTTATCTATGTAATGCAGCTGAGTCGCATACATCATTTAACAAAACCCAGCCTGGAGTCAGCCCATTAGACGACTAACAAGTGCATGTCAATGTTAAAAGGTAGAGGATTACAAATGTGCACGTTTGCGGTACATTATCCTGAACACTGGAGTTACCTGCTAAGAGAAAAAAGAGGGGATTTAACAGCTCATTTCATATAAATGCAGGTCTAATAGCTCCTCTAAAGATGTGTTCAATCGTGTCTTTTCTTTGTGAAAAAGGTTTAAATCACTTGTAATTTCACAGCATCCTGCAGAACTAATGACACAAAAGTTCACTCACTGTGGTTCTGTCACATTTCTGAGTAAATGTCCACTAAACACGACAAAGCCAAATTTAGCCTGTGAGCTTTTTTACACATTGACTTCAGATTTGTTTTGTCTAAATGTCAGGGACAGTCTCAGATGACCTGTGGTTAGACATGTTTAATGCTCTATGGTTTCCCTTATGGTGGGTGTTCAAAAGATACACTGAAGGCAAAAAATATCCCGGACACATGCTGTGTCTGACAGTTCTCCAGGTCCACAATCACCGCCCACGTGAGGCTCTCGACAAACTCACAACACGAGTGTTCTTGCATTCAGAATCCACCTTTGGCGCATCCCTTCAAAATATCCTGCAAATATGAAGTCTAGTCCCCTGAACCCCTTTAAACAAACACAACGTGAAGCCAGCTACCAACATGCAAACCATATGGAACGAAACTTCCCTTTGTGCGGTCTCGTCCAAATTTATTTTGGGTCGTTCTTGTGTCTGTGGATTACCAATAACAAAGTCCAAAACATCTGCATCAAACCACTTACCGTCGTGGGGATTTTCTTTTCTAAATATCTTCAGATTGAAAGGCAAACACATGCAGACTTTGTTACATTCTTGCTCACATCGGATTTCAATTGACAAAACTGAATATTTGACATTTTTACAATATTAAAATGTTGTCAATATCTTACATCCAGAGATGTATGTAGTGCTTTATGGGGAGGGGTTGTATATCATGTATCGTGTGTTTTTATTTCTTAGTGTGTCCTGACTATTATGCTGTGATTGCTGTTCTGTCGTTAGGCTTAGGGTTAGCTTAAGGAAAATTCCTAACAACTAAGTTGTATGGCAATAAAGTATTGAATCCCGAATTTTGTAGAAATAAGTGCATGGGTGACTTGTTATGGTTTGATTTATGTTTCAAGTACAGTTTGACCAAGTGGCTTCCAAACATAAAAAACTAGACTCACAAGCATGTACATGTATACCAGGGCCAGGCCCAAGCACAGCTCGACACAACTCTGAACCAGCGTGTGTCGTGTACGGTGGGTTTTTTTAGATCTTTTTTTCACTGTAAACAGTTGCCTGCTGTGGCTTAAAACAACACAATGAGAGTGGACCAAAACAAAACAACAGCTGAGCGATGAGCTGAAACTCGTTCTGCACGGCCGAGGAGAAACCAACAGAGCATCTTAAATTCACTGTTCACTGTAGAAGTAAACTGCTAAACTACCTACAGCAAGATGCACATTTTAAAACTTACAACAAAAACAAATGTGGCAAAACAACTTTTATGCATTTTTGCTAATGTCAGGTAGAATCAGCTCCAGTTCCCCGCAACCCTCCAAACTGAAAAGCGGGTATAGCTGCTGGATGTTGTTAGTAGAGTAGACAGGGTGACATTGTTTGTGTGTATTATATAATGTAGAAAGATTCCCGTTTAGACTCGGTAAGGGCCGCTGTTGCTGGCTCCGGTCAGAGTATCAGCCCACGCAGCGTTCATCAGCCAGCAAAACAAACCTCCAGAACCGCACCGGATCGAGACTCGACCCCGACATTGTTAGGGACATTCTGTACGTTCAACTGCAGCTGACTTCCTGCGGTCATGTCTTTACACACACACACCTTGAGCAAAGATATGTGAATACTGTGGGCACTAACTGCTTAGCTCCAACACTTATTTTGAGACAGACATGGCTCGAACAAAATACAGTGTAGAGAAACAACACTTACTTTGTCATGATGGATGGTGCGGCGCTAACGATCCGCTCCAGAAGGTGAGGTGACATTGTGTTGTGTAAACATTGTTTCTCGGTTGTCACTCTGCGTTTCAGGCACAGAAAGTGCCGTTTCCCCCCCCCCCCACGCATTCTCACGTGCTTAAGTCAAACGTAATTATGAACTGACAAGTCGAATATAAATCCACCTCTGCTCTCATGCAGTTTACTCTGCATTAAGAGAGCTGGGCGTTTTCATCCTCCTGTCTTTCACAAAGACTCCTACACACAAACTGACACTTTTTTTTGCCATTTGTTGTGAAATAGCTGACGCTGCCTGATACAGAGACAGTGAAACCTGAAATTTTCGCAGGCTCGATGTAGCGGATTAGTCATTATCCTCAAATACAGGACTCCGCCACCTACACTTAAGCGCTGAAAATCCCAGTGAGATGGTTTTATTTAACTTTATTATCTTTAAATGATCCCAGAATAAGCAGTCTGTCTTCTGTTTTACTGGGATTTCAAATTATTATTTTTTTTACTTTGTAGAGAGGCGAGATCATACAGAGAATAGTCGAAATGTATAAGGTCATGAATAACAAGCAAAGACTGTTGCCTTGCTGCAAAACTAAGGAATATTTATTTATATTTATGTTGTTCTGACCTTTTAACCTTTGTAGTACATTGTCATAGAAAGTTTGAATTACATTTTTATACAAATTACCAGTGAAGTCTATAATACTGAAATAAGGATTCTTGAGAAATAAACTTCTCTTCGGAGAAGTTATTCTTTGCGCAAAGAACAGGAGGGTGCAGGGTTGTGTGTTTTTTTTATATGATTTTGAATTTTGGCTGTGAAATTTGCATATCTCCACCACAGGTTTGAGCTATAGACATGTGGCAGACCAGAAAAGAGAAGAGCACTGGAGAGTATCATTTCAATGTGTCCCCATGACGGTGGTCTGGGCCATGGAAAACATGGGATGTGCAGTGTAGCTGTTCCGGATACTTGAATACAGCTTGAGGTGACACATGTCTGAGGAAATGGGGAGTGGGATGTTCCACTGGTAGACATATAGAGGATCTGATGGGCTGTATGCCCCTCTGGTAGCAAATGTAGCATTCATCTCTCCCCAGTGGTGGGCGGCCTTGAAAGCTTCGTCCCCTCCCGCCTTGTCCTCTACCTCTCCCTCTGCCTCTCCTGTTGTAGCCAGGCACTCCTCCATGGTGCTGCTGCTGTTGGTGTAAGGCCGTGCTTTGGACGGCCTGTACCATAGTGAGCTGGGCCATCTGCATCTGTTTTTCTTAGCCAACCCAACTCAACTTCACTGCAGCTGCTTGCTTCTCAGCATGGTTGGCGTGTCTGACAATCTCGGTCAGACATGGTTGAAGTAGAGGCCTGCGTTGGTAAATATGTTGCCGAGGCTGCTGAGTGCAGAGGAGATAGAGCTTTGCATGCTGTTATTACTGGTGGCTGTGCTACACGCTCTTGGAGAGGTTGGGACAGCAGGTAGTGGCTGTCGTGTTGGTGTCTGCACCACCTGGCCAGGTGGCTCAGTCACAGGTGGTAGAACAGGTGGAGGTGGTTGCAGCGGTGGCGGCACAAATGGAGGAGCATGTGGGAGGACATGTGTCGAGTTTAGGATTCACCTTGTACAGAGAGGGGTAGAGAGAAGATTTATGAGAAGTTTAGTCTGTGTCTTTTCCTTCGGGAGGGTTTTCCACATCATGAAAAACTCAATCGGACTTTCAACGTAATTACCAGTAATATTACGTTGTATTATATAGTCTTCTAATTTGGAATCATTTTGGGACTCAAGAATCCTTATTTCGGTATTATAGACTTCACTGGTCATTTGTATAAAGACTTAATTCAAACTTTCCACGACAACATTGTGTGCACAAGTGTAGTTTTGCAGCACCGTGCCCTCATAAACTGAGGCTGAGTAGTTCTAGTTAAAGAACTTCTTGGCTGCTGCAAATCCGAAACTCTGATTTCCTCGGCTAAAGAAAGACTAAGAACATTGCTTTGAACCAGCAGCTGAGTCAGACGTTTCCAATGTACAGTAAATTGAACTATGAAAACAGAAACAATCAAATCTCACAGTCGAGAGAAAGCCACACTTGGGCCTTGGTTGACTGACAGTAAGCGAGTTCTTGCTTTCAGAAGTGAGTGTGACAAATATTTCCAACTCTGTAAACTTAATTACATAGTAAATTTAAAGTGTAAAAGTCAAACACCCGAAGGTAAGATTTTGAACACTTAAGTAGCTGTTTGTTGGAGCTCAGGAAAGCGTGCAAGGTAATGTTGCTTCACATTCTTACAGCTTCATGCATTCACACCTGGGACGTGTTGGAAGACATCCACCCATTGCTTTCTCATCCACCCCCATTCTGGGGTTTCGAACTGGTGACCTCCCAGACACCAGCCCTCATCTCTAAGGTTACCAACACTGCCATTTTTCAGTTACTTTTACACTTCCGGCTCTTTTTGGGTGCATGTTTGTTTTTCAGGACCCTGTAATTTCCCCACCAATCAGTCACAAGGGCCCCCGTCAAGTCTGCCATTCATAAAGTTTAAAGTAGCTCTTAGTGGTCCGTGGAGTTTATTGAAACATTAAATTTGTATCCCAGCCGTGATGGTGTATCTTTAGCCGTTGCTTGACTCACGTGCTCGGCCGGGTCCCCTTACATCAACCGCCAATTATGTTCTCCTCTTGGGTGTGGGTTGTGCCTCGGTCAGCATGGCGAAGAAACCAGAAACAGCAATTCCTGGGCAGTGGAGCGAACAAAAACAGACAAAATACGAAAATGTTTCTTTCAAACACTGTTATCATCGTAGAGTACAAGCACAAACATCACTAACATTGCCAGTAACACCGTCCACCAGCACTTTCTGGGATATTTAGTGAAATTTATGGGTTTTTATTATGTGCGGATGAAGGCCTGAACAACAAGCAGGACCTCAGAATGCCAGATTCTGTCCTCTGCAGAAAGGGTCAGACAAAGAAAATGTGCCCTGTGAGAACTTCCCATGCTTGTTTTTAGATTTCCAATCTATTTGTGTAGAGGATGATAAAACAAAGCACTGAGTTATCCCTCTAAACAGGTACCAGGGGTGGAAGTGCCAGTAGTAGTATTTTACAAGCAATACCACGGTGTAGAAATACTTTACCTCAAGAAAGAATATCAGTATTAACATCAAAATATACTGATGGGACCAAAGTAAAAGTACTCATTATGCAGAATGACCCATTTCAGAAGAAAAACATTATATTATTGCATTATAATTATGATGCATCAGTATATAAGCATCACTTTAATGTTGCAGATGGTAAAGTTGGTGCTAGTTTGAATAACTTTATGTGCTGCTGGGTAGAGCTACGATGATGTGCTTATCTCCCCATCACGATACTTGGGTGTCGATCCTATAAGTGCTGCGATTCGATATTATGATTTATTGTAATTTTTGTTTACTTTTTAAACACTAGACCACGGGAAAAGGTTGAATCATAGACTTCTAGAAACTTTTATCCTGGAAAATCTCTAAGTTGATACAGTAAAAATGTTTGATTTACAGCTTGTATGTAGTCAGCGATGTCTTGAAGTCAAATATGTCAGTCATTGTCAGGAATTATGGAGCAATGTTTTTTACAGCACCTCAAGTATTGGTTACTTAATCTATAATAATACATCATAATTTGTCAGTTGATTATATTTGTATTAACAGTTTAAATCTGCAAATGAACTAGTAACTAAAGCTGTTAGATACATGTAGTGGAGTAAAAAGTACAATATTCACCCTTTTAATGTAGTGAAGTAAAGGTATAAAGTAGCATAAAATGGAAACACTCAAGTAAGGTACCTCAAAATTGTACTGAAATATAGTACTTGGAGTAAATGTTAGTATTTGTGGTGGTGGAAAGTAGCTACCACAAAAAGATAAAAACAAAATCTGAAATCGATGCGATTCTGAAACAAGAGATTGAGCAGCTTTCGTGTACCCTCAGTGACTTTTGGGTGTGTCATGTTCATACTTAGCCATTTTCTTATTGTTCTAAATGCTGTAAAAGCGTTGTATGTCATATATCGAGTGTATGAAGTGACATGAAACTGAAAGTGTATTTTACAGTGAGGGTCTCTCCACAATATAAGACCAAAGCGACGTCACCGCCTTCAGCCCTGAAGGCTGTTAACCTAATTCCTAATGGTTATTACAATGAAGCCTGCCGACCACATCAAGCTGCGGCGGTACTGTAATGAGTTGAGCAGAGAGACAGCTCTGCCATGCACTTTCACAGCCTTCAATTTCACCACTATAAGCACAAGGACACAGAGTCCTTCGCCAATGTGGCGTGTTTAGAAAATTTTAAAAATGCTGCGAGGTTATAAACAACATCCAAATTACATTGTTAATTCAAGTCTTCCTCAAGCTAAAGTATACTCTGGTTCCAAAGTGCAGCATGAATGTTTTCTGCCTCTTTGTAGGCTCACATGCAGATGCAGGTTGTTGTTACATTTTTATGCATAAAGAGATGAATCATTGTCCTCAGAACATCGGACTAAAAATGGAGAACCTCTTCTGCAGTGGTTTAGCCATGTTTGAAAAACATAAATAAACTGAAATTATCTGAACCTATAAACATATAAAATCCTAACTCCACCCTCTCTTGCTCTGTCATTTTATCTAAATTTGACTACAAATGGCATGGCAGAACTTCCTCTTTTGAAGCACAAGTATAAAGAGATTTTATAATATAGTAAACTAAAATATATCAAAACTGGTGGCAAAGAGATAACATAGTGTGGTATTCAATAGCAATTAGCTAAAATAAAAAAAAATTAAAAAAGAGGAAACTTCGGCTGCTGAATACTTAAAAAGCATAATCATGATTTTGCTCAGCTGGTAAAGTAAGATCAAGCAGGTGCAATCAAAATGAAAAATAAGACTTGCATTTATGATATTGGCACAAAAGTGATCCTCTGCGTGCTTGAGTTGCATGTGCACAAGTAATGTGACATTTCTCTATCATCACACAGCCTCAGGTAGTCAGTCTGCACCTTTACTGTGAGCCGCGGCTCCTGTCTCGGTTATGGGCAGAATCTCAAGCATTTGGAAATCAAGATCACAAATTACGTTACGTTTTATTTGACAGGAAGAGCAAACTTAAACAATGCTTGCCAGAGATGATTAAGTGCTATAAGTCAGCGAAGGTAGCACTTTGGAAAATTGCACATAATTTGGTCTACGACTAATTTAAAGAAAAAAAAAAGGGGTTCAAAGAAGTTCCATGTGTTAGAATATCTAATTATACCCCTGGTGAAAGACGCCTGTCACAGTCAAATGTTGCATAGACGCCTCAAATAGAAACTCTGTGAAGGCCTCAATCAGGCAATGCGTCACCATCATTTCTGCAAATATACACATGTCAGCAATATGTACGCACTGTATATACATTATAAGAACTCAGGAAGGGCCTGTGCCATAAATGGTCTTATGTTCAGGAAGATTCTGGGATGGGATACCCTACCCATCGTTTAAGGCTACTTGTGTGTTTGAGAACATGTGATTATTTGGGTGTATGCATTTCCTATGTGGCCAGGGTGAAATTGAGAAATTACAGTTGGAGGATCTCAAAGTAAGCAAGGCAAGGTGGAGGGTGAGGGAGGATAATACTGGAGGATGAAGCGCTGATTGAGAAAATACAACATCATGACAGAAACTAGCTGTAATTGTAGGAATAGGCCTGAAACCTCTGATGATGTATACGCACTGAGGGGTCCAAAAATAACAATTGACCACAGAGCCAAGGCCCCTTCCCTGCAGTAGCAGCAGCACCTCCAACCATGGAGAAGTGCTGTACAACAGTAAAACCTGCCCTCTGGTGTCCAAACATCCGTACTGCATCTGAGGGCTGTCGCACACTGGGCTGCATTCACAAGACTGCACAGAAACAAGCCTAAATGTCTTTTCCAGTGGCTCCTTATATAGTTTTATTAGCTGTTTTGAGGGTGAAGAACTTACACAAATACACAACTTAAGAAAAAGTGTTGATCCTGAAATAGAGACTGAAATCAAGGCCACTTTGTCCTCTATTAGCCACAATGACAAGCTGACCAAATAATAGCCAGGAAAGGTACAACAAAACAAATATATGGAAAAACTAAATATGTCAATGCCTTAAATGATAAATCAGGAATAAACAGAATTATTTGCTTTCAATCTAAGGCAACTAAAATCTCCAGTACCCTTCACGGCACTCTGAACAACCTTTCCCCACCATTTACCTTGTTTACCTTATCTTTGCAGGCGTGGAGGTGCCCAGACTGTCAGGAAAGGTAAAGGCGAGTCTCTGGCAGCCGGTTGGACAAGATGTAAACTTGCAGATGTGTCTGCCACTGTACATTCTCAATGCAAGCTTTGTGAAGCAACACAGGTGCCACTGCAAATCTGGTGTTGTTTGTACATTTAGACTATTTGCAGATGTTGTCATATTTAATCAGGAGCTCTTATAAGCATTCAAAAAAATTATAATATATATATATATATATATATATACATATACATATATCCACATGGACTAAGACTATGTCCTGAACATAAAAAATAAATGTTGCTGAAAAATTGTAAATATAAGTGTATCAAGAAAATGGAACTTTGTTATTAGATTATGTGTATTTCTCCTTCAAAGTGTGTTTGTGTTCATTGTTTATGTGATACTTGTGCTTTGATTATTTTCTAGTTCTGAAGAAGACTGAAATAAGTGATAATCATGTGTCTGGATATTCAAGACATGGAGGCACCCTGATGTGACATGCCCGCTTTGGGCAGATCTGTCTGCTAATTACAGCCTAGCTCTGAGGAGGGAGGTACTTGCATGGTGGGGGCCTTTTTTTTTTTTTAATGATGCGAGGGGTAGATATGGTATAAAAACCCAAATCATTGTACTGGGAGGCAGCATATCCTCAGTTGTGCTCCTACCCTAAGGATATACAGAAGTACCAGGAGTGCACTGGTGCTGAAGAAATTGTTTTTACTCCCATTGGATGCTGGTACGTGTATTTTTCTCTTCCTCTCTATACAGCTCCATCTCTGGAGTAGTGTAGTTAACATCTAGGCTTTGCCTAGGCCTTGAGTATGTTCGTATAGCAGGCTGGGGCAAACTTTGGCTGGCTTTGAGCATCCTGGGTGATTTTCAAAGAGCCTTGAAAGAAAACATGGCTGAATCAAACAATAAAATGTACGCCCTGTTACTCTAACTTAGCCTTACTTATTCGTTGTCCATTGTGTTTTCTGTAAAGATGTTCACTTAGCTGAGAAAGTTTTTAAACTCTGTAAAATAACTCAAAACTAGAGAGAAAGTTTGCTGACAATTTGTACCTTGAGAGTGGTTGTGCTGAATGTCTCCTTTTTTCCCCCCATGCAGATTTGACTGTGCAAGATGGACATACGAGTAGCAAGCATCTTCCTCCTCACGGTGGCCTTGACAGCTGCCCATGGGGATCGGTATGTGGTGAAGAAGTTGGTGAAGGCCGCCCCTCAGTACCAGCCCTACTCTGTGAAGAGCCAAGGTAAGAAAAACACAGCCTCTTGCTCTCTATACAATATGTTTTTGGCAATACAACATGCTAGCATTTCTCCTGTTTTTGTCTAGTTTGACCTCACAAACGATGCCTCTAAACTCAGATGTTCTTCTCTATTGGCAATCTTTACTCAAAAAACATTTCATGACAGTCTTGCCTTACCTTTGAATCTTCAGCTAGCAAATTAGCATTTTTGTTATAGAAAATAGGAGCAACACAAACATCCAGACAGAGGCTGGCCACAGCCAGCTGCACTTTACTTTGAAAACTGAAATGATCTTGCTCTGGAACTGCCTTGTGCTCTGATTGGCTGCAACAGTGTGCATGCTTCTCCAATCACATAGCCCATTTAGATCTAGGATGTGCATAAAAAGGCTCAATGCTTTGCTTTCCAGTTTTCCTTTTCTAGAAGTCATAGGATACATTACATTCACCTAACTGAAGTGTTTTTTTACAAGTTTTTGTAGTTTACTTTATTTGTTCTTTTATTTAGCCGAGGCTATCACATTAGCAAACATTTTTTTAATTCAATGATTTTGTGACTTACTCATTTTGCTATCATGGTAAACACGATAGCCACAATTGAAATACTTTTTTGAGACTTTCTTTGTTAACTATCTGGTGCAAAATGTTCATAGCATGATTCAGAGGAATCACTCGTGTTTTCCAGGGCATCATTTCAAAAAAGACTACTGTTGTTTTCAAAACATTTAGCATGTTAGATTTAACATATATGTTTCTCATTTTGGTCATTTTAGCAGTAAATGTTGCCTGATCATTTGCTTTCAGACACTCATGCTAGTCAATGCACATTTCAGCTCATTTCAAACATAACTTAACTTTGCTAACTAAGATTCCCCAAGAAAAACAAGAAAAGGACCCATATTTCAGGCATATTCAAAGATTTACTGCACTTTAAAATGTTAATTATGGTGTGGTCTTGAATGATGGCTATAAAATGCAATATAAAATATGAAATGTTGCTTTTGTGTGAATCAATATACTATTTTTATTTGACAAAGTAGCTGTTAGTGAATTATTTTTAGTTTGATACAGACAATTACAGTCCAGTCACCCAGCAGTGTGGTTTGTTTGGGTGTGCCTGCTTCACACAGAAGTAGAAACATCTGTTTGGCTTTATCCAAACTCGGTCACAGTTAGCCAGGGAGAGAGCCTTTGATACTCAAACACATGTGACCACATTAAGGCAGCAAATAAAAAAAGACTCCTTCTCATTTAGACCTACTGTTTGACAAACAAGTCACAAACTGTCTCTTGAAGCTTGTTGACCTGCACAGTGTAAAAATAGTTATTAAATGTATTATTTTAAACAATTTTTTTTTTTTTTTAAATCTACATTTATTTTTGAAGGATTTGCAAGTTTAAGATTTGAAGAATGATTTTTATAAAACTGCACTAATGAATCAGTACCATTTAGTTCAACCTCAAAATCTACAAGATTGGTTTCTGGGAATATAACATGCTAGCCCTCTAGGAATCGAATATCACTCAATTTGGACCAATCAATAAATTATTTGATAATGCATCCATAATTTGAGAATAACATAATCTTTTTTTTATGTGTTGTTCAATTCACTTCTGATGTTGTCAACCATGTTGCTAGTCACCAAGCTACTACAAAAATGTATTTCTACTCACAAACACTCTGAGAGCTAGCCAGTACTGTATATCCATGTTCTTGTACTTTTTGTCACTTGAATGGAAAATAATTAGAGGTACACCCCTGCATATTAAGGTATCATTGTATGAATGATACACAGACTACAGTTATACATTTCCATTACAATGTTGTAAAAAATACTAAATAAGAGGTTTTGAAATGTACTCTTAATGTATTTGGTCCAAGCTGTAACTCTAAGTAATTATTTTAATTTGAGTACTTTTGTTCCTCTTTTTTGGTGGTACTGATGATGGACTCTGTTTCACTCTTCACAGTGGTGCCTGTGGCAGGTGAGCCTGGTGCTCCAGGTGAGCCCGGCCCTGAGGGACCTGCTGGCCCTGCTGGCCCCCCAGGAGAGAGTATTGAAGGTCAGACTGGACCCCAAGGACCTTCTGGATCTCCCGGAGCTCCTGGCCGATCCATCGCTGGCAAACCTGGTTCCCCAGGTGGACCTGGCAAACCTGGCAGCCATGGAGTACCTGGTGATAAGGGAGACACTGGAGCCACTGGCCCTCAGGGACCAAGGGGAGTCCCTGGATCCTCTGGAAGCCCTGGACCTGCTGGCCTCTCTGCTTCTGGCAAGCCTGGCCCTTCAGGTCCTTCTGGACCAAATGGACCCAGAGGAGAGTCTGGTCTGAAGGGACATCCAGGTGTACCTGGACTTCCCGGTTCTAAGGGTGATAGAGGGGTGGGAGTTCAAGGACCTCAGGGTGAGACAGGGCCTGAAGGAGCCGCGGGTGCTCCCGGACAGCCAGGTGAGAGTGGATTTGGAAAGCCAGGAAAAGCAGGTATGCCCGGTGAGCCAGGAAAGTCAGGTAGCTCAGGTAGGGATGGTGCCACCGGTCCCATGGGACCACAGGGACCTAAGGGACACACTGGTGCCCCAGGTGTAGGTATGGCAGGTAAATCAGGTGAGAATGGTGCCCCAGGTCTTCCCGGTTCAGCTGGCCCTAAAGGCCACCAGGGACCTGCTGGAGCCACTGGTGCCCCTGGAGTCCCCGGATATGGAAAGCCAGGTGCAAATGGAGAGAAGGGAGAGAGGGGAGCTACAGGTGGTACAGGTGCCACAGGTTCTAAGGGTGAGCAGGGTCCAACAGGATATACTGGTGCTACTGGTGGTACTGGCTCCACTGGTCCCGTTGGACCTCAGGGTTCAACAGGTTTCCCAGGTGAGCCTGGCGCTGCTGGCCAAAAAGGTGACACAGGTGCAACTGGAGGACAGGGATCAAAGGGAAACAAGGGAGATCAGGGAGCACAGGGTTTCGCAGGCAAGCAGGGTTATCCAGGCGCAGCTGGTCCTCCTGGACCCAGAGGAGCCACTGGACCCACAGGTGACAAAGGTCATGGAGGTGGTCCAGGTACCCCAGGTTCCCCAGGTATTCCAGGCCCTGCTGGACCCAAAGGTCATCCCGGGCGTGCAGGTGAGTCAGGTGCCTCTGGTGCTGATGGTGCTCCAGGCTCCAGAGGACCTGCTGGGCCTCAAGGTTCTAATGGTTCTCCCGGCATTAAGGGACACCCAGGTCTGCCTGGTCCTGCCGGCCCTTCTGGTCTGTCTGCCAAGGGTGTCGCTGGACCTCAGGGTCCCCCTGGTCTCCCCGGTGCGGATGGCGCTGATGGAGAGTCTGGCCCAGCTGGCCCAACTGGTCCACCTGGTCCTCCTGGTGAGGTTGTGTTTGAGAAAGGCATGGGAATGGGTGAGGTTATGGTCAAGTCCCCCATGTCTGCTTTCACTGCATCTCTGGTCAACCCCTACCCTGCTGCTGGCAGCCCCATTAAGTTTGACCAGATAGTGTACAATGCTGAGAATCACTATGACCCTGAGAGCGGCATTTTCACTTGCCAAATTCCTGGAGTTTACTATTTCTCTTACAGCATCCATGTTAATGGAGCTCATGCCCTGGTGGCTCTGTACAAGAATGGCCAGCCTGTTATGTTCTCTTATGATGAGTACAACAAGGGTTTCCTGGACCAGATGTCTGGTAGTGCTGTCCTCTTGCTCGATGAGCAGGACACAGTCTACGTACAGATCCCCGACGATGAGGCCAATGGTGTCTTTGCCGCCGAGAATGTCCACTGCTCTTTCTCTGGGTTCCTCATTGCCTCAACGTGATACGTTGATACAGTAGTTCCCAAAAGCCAACCAACTAACTAACCAACTTTGCGACCTATTTCTCAAACTAAAGTAAACTCCCTGTTAATTCTTTCCTCAACCAAACAGACAGGCAGTTCACCCTTCTTTGAGGAATAGTAGCATCTCGACTTGAAAACTACAAGAAATAGGTGCTTAGAAGAAGGAAAACTAATTTATGAAAACAGGTGATCAGGGATGGGGGAAGCAATCCACAAAGTTACCAGTGAGCTTTTGTAATGGAGACAGCATGTGAAATTGAGGTGTTATAACTGTGTTGTGTCCTGACTTTTTCTTTTTCCACTCTGTTTCTTTAATACTGGTGATTCTTAATTTAGTGTTTGTCTGTTTTTTTCCCCTTTTTTTTTGTACCTTCTTGTTTTTGTTTGTGTGACCAATAATCTTATTAAAAGGACACAAATACTTTCTGTGTAACATGTTGTAACTGTTATCCTTGTATGTGACTTGAATATTGTGAAATGGTAATGGTCAAATTGATGAAATATGTCACCAGAATACTGTCATACAATCACAAACTACCAGCAACATTGTTATATCCCTGAACATTCATTATGTCATGTAAAGCATAATGACCCAAATAAAAGATGTCTAAACACAATTTTTGTCTCAGAAGCACTTTTTCAAATGATTATGAACATTTTATTAAATATCCTATAGACAAATGACTTGGAGCTTCATATGAAATAATACAAAACGTCTCTAATGGATCTTAATTAATCAATTACACACTGAATATTCTGTCAGTGTGCCACTTCCAACTAGTTTGACTGTGTATTTCATGAAACCTGATTAATCATCTGTAAAGAAAAGTTCACCTGCCACCTAATGCATTGGTGTCAGAAGTCAACTACAGAGTGATGGCCCTTTGGGCTTTCAGGGATTCAGTGTTTCAGTCAAGAACACTTTAGTAGGGATGGATGCTTTCTAGTATAGGAGCCTGAAAATGAATTAAATTTAAGTATGGCTTGTGTGCTTACTTTTCCACATCACTTGTGTTTGCAATATGGTACAAACTAAGATTAAAACCTTTCTACTAGCCTTTCTGTACAGCCCTGGATACAAGATACACTGGAAATGACCTGGTTTCCAAACTCATTTGTTACAAGTTCTGCAAAATGCAACATTACTGCCAAAATATAAAAAGTAAATAACATAGTCAAAAACAATTAATAATGGAAGCTAGCATATTACCTAAATAGCCACATGGACTAAGCACAGTATTATATAGAATATACTAACATGTCAAATTCACATGAGTCCTAGTCAGATGTAGAATTCAGATCCTTTATATTTAAGTAAAGTAACAGTACCCCAACATAAAAGTCATTGGCCAACACTTTGTTTTAACATGTATAAGCAGTATATACACATTTAATAAATTCTTGATAACATACTGTTTAAGTAAAAGTGAAGAAAAGTTTAAGTAAAAATATTATAATATAAGAAGTATTAAAAATAAAATCTGCTTCTTGTATCATCAGTGAAATGCAGTAGCAAGGCATCATATTAAAGATTATTTATGTTTTGTATGAAGAATCTTAATCTGAAAAGTAACCAGTTATTTAATCGGTCAAATAAATTTGGATTAAAAAACACAACATTTCCCTCTGAAATGTAGTACAGTAGAAGTATAAAGTATAAAATGGAAATACTTGTAAATGTACTTCACGCCACTGGTCTCTGCATTGAAGCTGAGATGCATGAGGATCATAAAGTATGAATTTATCCCCAATGATGGCCACTGGTCGCCTGCTCGCCAGACAAAGTTTACAAAAGCTACTCTACCGTGCAAGTCTGAATATGGGTGTGCTGAAAATAGTTAACGTGTGGGATGAGGGTCAGGGATGGTCCTCTGGCCGGGCAGTGGATGTTTGATCTACCCTAGGAGAGAGAGCGAGGCGGTGGTTAGGTGAGGGGCCCCTGAGGGACAGACGAGAGAGGAAGCTGGTTGAAGAAAACCGCTGGGATTGCCATCTGAGGGGGACTGCCATTCGGAGACGGTCTGCGGTTGCTGCATGAGGTGGGACAGACAGGAACACAGACGGAGCACTGCCTCTGGTCCACTCCACAAGCCACACTCCAAAATTATCTGTTGCGCTCAAAGAAATATTTTTCACTTTGATGTATTTTTTTAGCAGGCTCACCTGTCCTGTATTTACTTGTATGTATCTAAGCTCTTGTGTTGTGCTCAAAAGAAGCAAAGAAAGGAAGGTATGACCTGAGGAGGTTGGAGAGTGGTGTGTGGCATGTTGAGGATACTGCATGTGAGGCACAGTGAGGCCCAAAATGGGTAGTGAATCCCTCAACAACCTGACCAAAATGGACATGCAGACCAGGACGCAGAAATAGAAATATTATGTGTAAAACACACCCTGCTTGCGGCGGCCGAAGTTGCAGTACACAGGGTTAAACTGGGTGCAAAGGAAATAGAGGGTTTGAAAATGAGCATGGTACAGATGTGGGTGACTAAAAACACCCTGGAGAAGTTTGCAGAAACCTCTTCTACTCTTAAAAAGATTCTGTTTTTTAATGGGGTTTAGGAGAAGGAATCTTAACATGGTCAATGGTAAGCGCGGGCATCACTTAGGTATGTGCTGCAGTTGTAGATACTAAAACTCTAGACACCATAAAAATGTGTTTCCAACATTATCATTTACAGTGGAAAGCCAGCAGTTTACACAACTTATCACATAATTATGCTGTGGCTGTTCCGAGTAATTCAGTCATTATCTAAAAATACTGCAGAGCAGCAAGCACCTCACAATTTGTCTCTTTGCAAATGATGCTGGTTTAGAGAATGAAAAACCTTTTGAGGATCACATACATTTTAGGATGTGCTGACGGGGGCCTCAAGGTGTAGCTCATCTTCCATTTAGTCATTGCTTTTGCTCCAGTTCAAAATCTGATATTGGTCCAAAAGTGATTTTTTTTTGGGTGAAAAAGTTGTAGGCCTATAATTTGTTTTTCTTCTAGAGTGCAGTATTTTTTATGTTCTTGCTAATGTGATAAATGCAATTACAGAACCCGTTAAAGAATTTAACATTGCTCCAATTGATTAGAATTCCTCCAAATGTGAGATTTTATGCCATTAAGTATTTCGAGATTCTAAATAAATTTGTAAAAATGCTTATTTATGCAGGGATTGAAACTTCACCTTCACCACACGAGGGTGCTGCAAAGCAAAGAATCAATGTGTGCTCGTCTTCCTCCCGTAGCTGATCCCTGTCACACAACACTAATCTAAAACCTACTTAGTTAACAGAATAAAAGGGATTATGAACATTATGAATAATTGAGCTCAGAGTACCGCTTCATTCCTTTATTCTTCATCAGTGCTCACAGCAAATAAACTGAACACCTATAACCAGTTTAGGCAAAGTTACATTCCGTATTGAATAAAAAAAAAAAGAAAAAAGAAAAGAAAAAAAGCCGAAGCCTCATTATGGACAAAAAAATAAGAATTCTATTCAAATATTGCACCCAAAACCTCAAATTTGTGTGCTTTCTAGTGTAGATTTGAAGTGGTGTTGTAGTCATCACAGCTTGATGCAAAATTTGCTTAAAACATCTCCCAATTTTATTCAATCTTACAAATGGTGAAAAACAAGAAAAACTTCATTTACAATGGGTAATCTGTTAAAAACTTCAGTCATTTAGGTACATCTCAGTCATAAAACCAGTAATATCAAAGTCTATACAACGTGCATTACTACAGAGTTTTGAAATGGTGGAATCTAATGGGAAGTGATGAGCACCTACTGATTGACAGTTAACTAAAACTACTTAATTCAGGAATGGTTGTGTCCACAGGAGCGTCGAGTTTTAAGAGTTGTAAACAACTGTGCACTGCAAAGACAACATTTAAGACTTGGTTTGGGACTTTCCCTTTAAATATCACAATGTGTCAATTCTTGCAGACACAGCTTTAGCTGCTACATCCAATTGCCCAGCACCAAATACTTTGATAAAATATGTCAAATTCAGCAACGTGTCAACAAAGTCATGGTTTCATGTAGAAAAAAAACATTCACACTCGCATTCGCACAGTCACACTCGCCCAACGTCACACATGCAAGCACCAATGAGCAGTGAGGAAGCAGCACACTCTCCAGTACACCTCCTGCCCATCACTGCCAAGGACCTTGCAGTCATTATGGATGAGATGGTTGCAGAATAGTAAACAAACACCAACAAAAAATGAACAAAAAAAATCCCTGGTTTTAGACAAGTCCTCGCATTCCTTCAGACGGGCTCCTTCATTCCGGTGTCTGGATCAGCAGGATTACTCAGCGGTGGCCGGGGCCTCTGGACTGGCTGCCGTCTCTGGTTCAGTAGGTGAAGCCTCGGCTGGTTTCTCCTCTCCTCCTTCTGCCGCCACTGGTTCTTCTGCCTTCACCTCCTCAGCCTTTGGCTCCTCAGCTGCAGTCTCCTTGGCTCCTTCCTCAGCTGGTTTGGCCTCTTCTGCAGCTGCTTCCTCTGACGCCGCCTTCTCTTCTTCGGCTGGTTCTGCTGCTGCTGCTCCGTCCTCCGCTTCCTCCTCAGACTCTTTCTTGGTCTTCTTAAATGAGAAGCCGCTGAGCTTGAAGGAGGGTTTCTTGAAGGAGAAACGCTTCTTCTTTTGCTTGCCATCCTCGCTGGTGGATGGAGTGCCTTCCTCTGGCTTGGCAGAAGCCTCTCCGTTTGTGGCGGCAGGCTCCTTCTCGCCGTTGGCCTCAACAACCTCCACTTTCTCGCCTACTTCTTTTGGCACCTCCTCAGTAGGAGTGCTGCCGTTGGCCTGAACATCAGCTTTGTTGGCCTCCTCTGTAGCTGGAGAGGCATCCCCATTGGTCTTGGCGTGGCCATTCTCCTGGAAGGAAATAGAATTAAAATGTCGTTCTTGAACATGCAAATCACCGTGCTTGGCTTAAGTAAAAAAAGGAGTTTGATCTGGAATCATGCATCTTAGGCCAACACTGGCCTACATATGAAAATGTGTTCCAGAATATCCCCTGCAAAATCTGGAGTGACGTGGCATTTAATCAAATGCAATTACTGTCCAATGAGAAAATAGCCCTAAAACTGCAGCAACATCTGTTACTAGGAGAGTGACGACAGATCTGTGGCTTTCAGCAGTAGGCTAGTCGGTTAGGCCGCAGTACCGCCGGGATCCGCCAGGTGTCGTTCAGTGTGGGGCCGCTGCACACAATATAGGAATTTTGGGATTTATTGCGCTTTTTTTTTTTTTTTTTTTAATGACCCGTGTAGTCAATCAATGAGTGTTATTCTAATGTTGACATACTTCCCTTATCCCACTCTGGTTTTCTTGTAGAATTGCTTGATTGTGTGAGTTGTGTGTGCGCAAAAACGTGGCTCCTTTCTTGAATCTGGCAACAAAGGCGTGGTATCGTTTTTTAAAATGGCCATGCCACAATGAGAGCGGCCACAAACCCCCGCTGCACACATCTCAACCAAATAAATACAAAAAAAACAGCCGCAATGTTTAGGAAGCCAAAGCCCCTGAGTAAAGTTCATAATAAATTAAAAATGTCAATTATGTACTGTGATCAACTAAATAATCAGATTAGTTGTGCAGCCTGATAATTCAACATATTAATAATTTTAAAAAAAATAGACCTGCAATAGACCTGCATCAATTTAAAGCATTTCTAAAATAAAATGCAATATGAAACAATGTTGCGTTGTAAAATACATCAAATTGAAACAATGCACTCGCCGGTGAAAATGGATACATGTGGCCACTTTCTCTGAATGCCGGTGAGCGTGGGGATGCGCTACAGGGAACATGGAGCACGCCATTGACGCAACACATTGCTAAAACCAGACAAAATTCCGCTTGAGCAATTAAAGACTTAAATAATTAAAATGTATACCTGTCCGTTCGTCTTTGCTGCAACAGCTGCACCTTCTGCTGGCTTTTCTACCGCAGCTTCCTCTTTTCCAGCGGTTTTGGAGATTTGTGCTCCCATGCTTTTGGTGCAACAAAGGAACCCAACCGATCAAATGAATGAACAAAGACCGCAAGCTTCCTTCCCAAAAATACAAGTCAAGCACCGACACCTCCTTCTCCAACTGAAGCCGATGAATCAGCCCGAAACCGAAGTGACCGCGAAGGGACGTGTGAGAACTTGCAAAAATGTGGCAAAGATGCAAAAGAAACGCGAATTCTTTCAATTTTTTCTCGAGCGGAGTTTGTAAATGGAGAAATTGGCCCAGCCGCAAATGAGATGCGGAGTACAACGCCCAAGTCCGCTGATGAATGGGCACTGGGGCTATGACGACAAAGACACCCCGTCTCCACCAATCACAAGTCCGAAATCCACCGAGTGGAGGGGGGTCGTGGAGTGGGGGCCATGGACAATAGGAGACACAACAACATGGCCAACAACTTGCTTTTATATCCACTTTAGAATGCAGAAACTTCAATATATTTGACCGAAATAACGACTGAGATTTCATAGAGCTTCACAGCGTCAGCAGATTTAACTGGACGCCGATTTCAAGGAGGGAATATCCCAGAAATAGCCTATTTGATTATCCCTACTAAATTAAACAATATGTTTTTACAAAAACCTTTGCTTTTACATGTAGATGATGTTCAATTTATATATTGAGAAATATTCATTCTCTCCTGGGGCAAATGTTTTGGCTGCTCTTGCATTTCCTTATACTATAAATGTCATCGACAAGAGCAATACATGTTGTTGTTTTTATTGTACCTACAAACAATAACGTACGATATAATATGCAATAATATAGCCTGCATACAACATAACTCATATGTTTTACCTCATTTAGAGTAAAGTGTGTTTGTTGATATACAAAGCTGCAACAAATAGGGCCTAAGAAGTTGTTTGACACAACTTTTTAATTGATATGCAAGTGCAAAAAAACGACAGCATGTTTTGGACAGCTGAGCTGAGAAAACAGAGCTCAGCTGGTCTCCTGTCATATCATCACGCACCCTCCCGACATATGCCTCACTCAGTAAACAGACGTCCCCCCGCATCTATAAGCCCCTGTGCCCACAACTTCCCTCATCCCTCTTCTTGCATAATAGCGTCTTGTCTGCTTGTTGCAGCTGGAGCATCCCAGTGACCCAGATATAATGAGAGTGTATGGCCCTCTGCTCCAGCAGCCTGCAGTGCTCTGACTCCACCACCAGCCACAAGTCTCCTCTCTCTGCCATCACTGCATGACCCACATCTCCATGGTTACCAGTCCAAAATGGCTCCAAGGAAAAGGCTGCACGTCGAGGGCTTTTAGTGATCATGACTCCTGGTTATGGAGAAGTAGGGTGAGAGTGAGTTCAAAACAGCGCAGACAACAGTTTGAGGATTAGGGTGACTTCTTTCACCCGCCTTCCCTTCATCAGGCTAACTAGGCCACGCTCATTGTTGTGATATTCTGATCGCATGCAAAGCTGTAATTGTTATGGTGAGCTGCCATGAATATGTAAACCAGGGGACAAAGCCAGCAGGGCATGAAATGTTTTCAACAAGCACCATGCAGCCCAAACATTCAGACATAAAGACTTCACCTGTGTGTGTGTGTGTGTGTGTGTGTGTGTGTGTGTGTGTGTGTGTGTGTGTG
>CALSCE010010956.1:13043187-13077429 GCA_943593645.1 Bovichtus variegatus
GTGTGTGTGTGTGTGTGTGTGTGTGTGTGTGTGTGTGTGTGTGTGTGCACAGATTTGTACATTGAGTAATGTCTTAAACCTTTGATTAAAAGATTTTACATATGACATAAACATGAATAATTTCAAAAAATCATTCAAAGTGTGATTTTTCGAAAATAAATATTCTGTCTGCACACGTCAAATTGTGCTACAAAAGAAAAAAAAGAAGAAGAAAAGAAGCGTCTCCCAAGATTCAGGTAAATAAAAAAAAAATCTGTTATATTTCATGAACAAACAAACAAAAACCGAAGTGTGTTTAAGCTGTATGGTCTGATAAAGAGCTGGAACAGTCAAACACTTGATTGACAGAAAATGAATCAGCAACATTTTTAATAATCGACAAATCATTTAAGTCACTTGTCAAGTAAAAGTGAAAACATTTACTTGTTCCAGCTTTTTCCTGTTTTATATCATTATAAATAAATATCTTTTGGATTTGGACTTTCGACCTCATACTCCTGGAAACTGTGATGGACATGTTTCACTGTTTTCTGACGAAAATATGAATTGATTACTCAAAGAAAAAAATCTTGAAGCCTGACAACTGCTGAAAAACTGGAGGACTGTTAAGTGAATGGAGGTCAGAGCTCAGCATTGTGATTCATAATTAGATTTTTTTCGAGCAGATTTATAGTTTGTAAAGTATCCAAAGTAACATATTCTTATCTGGGGTGAGGATTTGTTTGCCCTAATTTTTGCAATACATGTTGTATTTTGCACCTAAAAATCCCTCTCAGTGGCTGAATGTTGTTGATGTTTTCGTAAATACAGAAGAAGACACCGTTTTTACAGATTCAGTTTTTTGATAAGCTTTCAGTGAGAGTTTATCACCTTAATATTAACTGAAATAAAAAGCTTCAAAGTGATTATTTTTTCCCCTTTTGGTTGTTAGGTTGTTTTACTCTTTACTACTACTTTACAAGTATCGTGTGCCATGAGAAGCAGTTGTGTATTCTGTTTTAATTGTTTTTTAAATAATTAAAAATAAAAACATCAGCTGGCCATTTGACTCATTAGCAGCCCTTCAGGCAGAGAGGAAAATCACCTGCTTTGATTTTAGTTGGAACAACAAAAATCCTTGTTGAATACAACGGGTAAAACCAAAAATATACCAAAACATTCATAACTATTATTATTTAAACACAAAAATGTAAGCCATATCATTGTGTTTTTCTCTGTATGATGATCCGTGTGCACTCTGTTTCTTATTCACATTTAAATACTTGAAATGAGAGTGTAAAGAGGGCTCTAGTCACTTGAATAAAAACAGACAATTTGTCAATCATGCTCTGTTTTCCAGGCTTCCGAAAAAAGAGAAGGCGTCCCATTATGTATTGTACTTTGTGATTGGAGGAAAGCGGTGTCAATCACAGCTCTCGCATCAGCCTCGCGCAATCACAGCTGCGTCAAGACGTCAAGAGATAAACCGGAAAATAAAACAGTATTTGCAAGTCAAAATAAAAGCCCAATACCTATATCAATTAGAAATGACATATTAGACGTGCTTAACTTAATAGCACTGAACAGTATCAGTAGAATTCCCATCACACACATTCATTTTTGTTTGACCCTGTTACTTTTTATTTTAACATTGAAACGTTACGAGAAAAAAAACAGCTTTATTTTGACAGGATTCAGCAGAAGCGGTGTACTTTATTGTTGTGAACTTGACTGTTCGCCTTCGTCATCATCTGTACGCACGGCGGCGACAGCAGCTCCCGAATCGGGCAGGGACCGCGATTCTCTCTCAATGCGAGGAAAAAACACTCACAGACAGACTAAAAATATCGGTGATCTCCTGCACGAAAGTCCCTCTGGAAACTCCGATGGATTAATCTGGGTTTTCTGCGGTAAGCACGCTTTATTTCTCTTCATGTGTTGAATTGCAGTTGGTGCACCCGCCTCGTCCCCTATTTTGCGCTGTGGACTGCGAGATGAAATCATCTCGGGGAAAGAGGGAGCAGAGGAGATAAATAACACGTTGTGGCTCGCAGCAATAAAGCCAGTATCACCTCCAGTTATCCTGCAGATGTGGCTGCGTGTATTTGACAGGTCACTTTGCCCTCAGAGGGGGTAAAAACAGAGAAATAGGTGGGGGTCTCGTAATTGTGGATGATGTTTTGCAGCGCTGATATCGTGGAGAGGGGGCTCTTGTGTTGCAGCAGCAGCAGAAGGGATGGATGCGCTGCAGAGCAGAGCTGACCACTGAGGCCATTCACACACATGATGAACGCCACAATGGCCTGCAGACAGCCTCCTTATTGATTCACCCCCAAATAATTGTCATATGATTTAAGCTAATTGCATTGCCACGCTGGTAAATATCCCATTAAAGCTGTCCTAATCGGGTTATCTGATGTGTCTGGAGGTGCAGCCATCCATCTTGTTGGCAAACACAGGGGATGGTGTACACAGTGTGTAGCTGGGAGCTAAAGCCTCGTTTCTATCCATGTGCAATAAGTTCGGTAGTAGCTGTGTGTAGGTCTGCACCCTGAAGCTCTGAGTATTCAGCCTGTCATTGGTCCATGAATGACTACACAACTGGCGTGCGTGATGTGTATGCATTTTGAATGAAAGGAGTTGCATATTATGGTTCATGGGCCATGTACTTTCCCCCCTCAGGCCCTCTTTGTCCATACAGGTTAGCCTACTTCTCAGGCACACTAAAAGCTGCTAATTGTGACTTCAGGATGTTAGGTTCGAATGAAGTATGTCATCACAAAAGTGAAATATCTTCGCTCAGTAATGGGTTCCTTTATCACTTTGGTTAAAGCAAACTGAGTTCATTTACAAGATATCTAGCAGTTGTTTGACTGTTTTTCTGTGGGTCAACACGTCACACATTTAGGCACATTTGGGCTGCAAGTAATGGTTGTTTTCAGATGCGACGATTAGTTGATTAATCCATTAATGGGTCAACAGAAAATGTATGGGCAACTGTTTTGACAGTTGAGGAATCATTGCTGAAGCAAAATTGCTTGCTGTTTGTTTGTTTTTCAGCAGGATTACAGAAAAATGACTTCCCCAATGTTCATGAAACTTGGTGGAAGGGTGTTGCATGTGCAAAGGAGCAGATCTGAGTCACGGGGCGGATGCACATCATTCTTCAGTTTTGTCAATTTTGCAAGATACGGAATGTGGCCTTGTCAAAGGTCTGTGCTCTCGAGTGCCCTTGTAGTTTTCTGATATTTTAAGGTCTAATCGAATAATCGTTGAGTTAAAAAAACAAAACAGAGATACTCCATTTATAATGCTATATAACAGAGAATAGCAGCAAATCCTCACATTGGAGAAACGATCACCCGAGAAGTTTTTGGCAGTTTGACTTGAAAAATAAGTAATGAAGTAAAGGATTTTATTTCTACCTCACTTCATAAAACACACAGTTACAAAGTGCTTCACACACAAATGAAAAATATGAATGAATTAAGTAAAAACAGATTACAATACAAAACGCAGAAGAATGAGAGACAGACCAAACCAGCACGAACAAAAACATACGACAAGGATGACATTTGTAAAAAAAAAAGTCTTGCCTACGAAGATGGGTTTATAACTTAAAGCAATTCTCACAATAGTTCCCAGTTAGCTTTTTGTTGATCTACTAATTGATTATACACTCATACACCTTCTGGCTTGTGCCTCGGTTTTCTTTTCGCTCAAGTGTTATTCAGTACTACCAGAAAACTTCCAACCTCCATTTCTGTGGACCCACCACATCATTATTTCCAGTGGATTCTTACATCGACCATTGCCCTCCACTGGCACGACATCTGGAAAGAACGTTTTTAAAACCCCCCCCAGTTCAGACTGACAGGCAGAGGCAGCAAGAATCTGCTCCTTTTTGTTGAAAAGAAGAGAGGAAAAAGTTCTTGTGTTTTACATTTTTATTTTTTTTTTATTTGCCCCCTTTCTCCCATTTGGAAAAATATTAATCTACATAGTCACCAATCTCACTGACTGAATGGGCATTTACAATGGGCTCAGTGATTTAACAACATGACTCAACGTACTCAACTGTGAACATTGTGACACCAAAACACAGTTAAGGCTTAAACCCACGCGTCCATACTGTATGAAGCTCAGCTGTGGGTTTTATAACCAGCTCTGTTCATTCAGTACGAGAAGAATGCTTTGAAAGACTAACACTGCCTTTTATTGTGCTGATAATCTTGTAGCAGAGTGAAATGTGGCCATTGTCTTGTTGTTGATACACTGAATGAACTCAGTTGTCTGACACAAGCAAATATTGTAACTATTCAGAGAATGGCCGCCATAAGGAGGGTATTGTCATAGTTGTACCAAATCCAGCTAACACACGAGTGACTTTCATTCGCATTCGAATGACACACAAGAGAAAATGATTTTCTTTTACGTCAATTCTCTGTTGAATGAACAGAAAGTTGTATTTCAGAGTTGATTAAGGTCAATGCGAGTGCAGCTTCAGTAGGAGGGGTGTGGGAGGTTTGACCTTGCTTTGTGCCATGTCAATGATCTGAGTGTAAAGGGACCCCACATTTCAAATTAAACAGAGCTGCCTTGTTAAAGGCTGTGTTGAATTGCAAAATGATTGTATTTTGGAGAGATCTGCAAGTTCATCAGGGTTAAATAATGAAGGCATTCTTAGATGTGGGGACCAGTTGAGCACAATTTGTCAAATTTCAAAGGTTAATAAATAGTGTGTTCTTATTGGAGGTAAGAGCATTAGCCTATTATTATAAATCTTTTCAGTCATTTTTCAGGCAAAAATGACAAAAGTTCCCCTGTTCTAGCTTCTTAAATATCAGAAGTTGCAGTTTCCCTTTATCGTTTGCTATGGGTTTTGAGCTGATATTCAGATAAAACAAATAGGTTTCTTGAAAATTGTAATGGCCAACTAAAAAAAAACCCCAAAAAACCCAACCTATTCTGATATTTTATAGACACAAAGATTCATTGGTTAATCTTGAAAACAGGGGGATTTGATTTCTAAAAAAACAATTGATCACCAAGGGGATACAACTAATGTTTTACAGCACTTCCAAAGAGGGAAACAGATGCAGAACTATTTGAAATAATGAATCAAAATAGTTGTTGAGACTATTTTAGCTCTATAATGAATCACACCCGTGCTCTTTATTATTATTTCAGTCCTGACATGTACTGTTTTTTCAGGCCGCACATGCGTACGCCTGTTTCTCAGGCCTGACTGATTGTCTGCTGTGTAATTCATCAGTCACGTTGTGTGACCCTGACATGTCTGTCCTTTTTAATTTCACATATTGATCTTGCAGCCTTACTATAAATGGCCGCGTATCTCATTATGGCTCCCAGCTCCTCTGTTTTACTATAGATGATTAACACTTGTCCCTGTACAGCATCAAAATAAAGGCCGTCGTTCCGGGAAATTAATTTCCAGTTCAGCCCATCAGCTGTGACTGATGTAGTAGCAACAAACCCTGTCCAGTTACTTTGTGTTCAGATGATAATTTGCATCTTCATTTCTTCTAATACTTCTCTTCCTGATGTGAAGGAATCCCGCAGCAGCGTTGACAAACCACTTCACAAGAGATTTGGCCAGACATTAAAGTCCGATTACAGACCGCATCTTGAGCCAATTAAAAAGAGGAGTTTTATTACGATAGCTCTGTCCGTCTCGTGTGAAAGTCAAGTCCTCCCACTCTTCCACGTCTCTGCCTTTTTGCTATTAACTGTTACAGCACACCACGTAGCTATGATCCTGTCCCCATTGGACCTTCCTTATCATGCCAGTGTTTTCCTCTCGGATGCAAGCTGTTCATTTGGGTCTGAAAATAGCATGATGAGTGTTCTTGCAGGCTGAGGTGGTCATGCGATACCCAAGCCGTGCCACGGAAAGGAACAAGCCCCGCGGCTGTAATGCCATCATCTGCTTTTTTTGGGGGGGGGGGGGGGTTATGCCTCAGGTCAGGCGTGGAGCAGTCTACCATGTGTATGTCTCTGAAACGCACCTAAAAATCATTATGCCACAGAGCTTTGTCTTGACATTTTGATATGATCCATAGTGTTGTTTCATGCGCGTAATTGAATAACAGAGAGTAAGTCGTCCTTTGGATCTGAAAGCCAGTGATGAATGCTTGCGACGCTCTTATTCTATTATTGTAAAAATGTAATAAATCTGCCTGTTGCCGTCGAATGTGCTCGAGCTAAACTTGGCGAATATACTGTTTCTTATGTCCAAAGATGGTGGCTTTTTATAGCACTCATCCAGCAACTTCAACACAAAGTGCACACAGATATGATTCATGTGCAAATGTTTACTAAGCGAACGAGGAAAAAAAAAACCTGACCACAAAAGGAACATATGTATATAAACAATACAAGATGGCCTAGTTTATGGTACAAATATCTTTAAGCTATGGTCTTTTTACTTCAAGAAGAATTGTATAATCCCCACAGGCAGCAGGACGATGTGAGATCTCCCCTCATTTACTCAGATCCCTCCAGGAGTGGACGCAGTGCTATTTTCATTTCCATCACTACAGGTAAAGAGACAATCCACCAGAAAGTAGAGCCGCGTCGTCCCAGTCAGCCCAGTGAATATGTCCATGCTTGTGCAATTCTCCACCAAAGCTGTCAAAGATTTTAATATCTTACAAACCCTGTTTTTATTGAGCACTAGGTCTGGAATGAATATCTGCGAGTTATGCTTTGCAGTTTCTTCTTGACTAATTGATAAATAGTTTGACAGCTTGTCACGTTGACGTTATAACAGGCTTCACGGTCTTAATTAATTCTACCTTTAATATACCTGCTATAATGTAGGCAGGTGCAGTAAATACCAGAAAATGGGAGATGTGAATATAAATGTCAATGAAGATTATTTATGTATTTTAAGGATTACCAGAGGATCAGCAGTCCTCCTCCTACTTGTATTTCAGTCTGTGGTCTCAAAGATTTGGTCTTTGGGCTTATACTGTAATGCTACTGCTGGGCTTGTTTCTTCTTCTGGGTATTTTATAGGGTTTTATTGGCAGTAATGAATCACAATGATTCTCCTCTCCGCAGTGGCTCCGTTCTTCTGTTAGTTAAGCGGTGTGGAGCAAATATAGAGCTAGAGAAAGTGAAAATGCTGCGCGCAGGAGGTGAATTCTGTATTTGGGAGGCATGCGTTTTATACGTCCATGGTGCACCTGGGGGCAGCAGGTAACAAAGGAGAGATGTACTTTATACTTGTCTGCATCATAAAGTAGGTATTGTTAGTTATTGTAGCTGCAGCCACAAGCGTCAAGTCAACAGATGATAACAAAGAATCGTGGACTTCTTGACATGACAAATGTGAGCGCTGCCAGTTTTCTTAAATATTAGATATTCAAAACGTGAAACACTCATGCTAGATTTAAGTCTTCAACTACATTCTGTACTTAACTTTGCCTGTTGCAGTGCTGTGCAGCAAGTGACACATCTGTTTGCACTTTTTTTTCTGATGTAGGCATTCTGGTTTCTGGCTAGTAAATATACACATATACTCTGTAGTTTTCCTTGTAAGCATTCAGCTCTGGTGTCTTTCAGTACATGCCTCTGAGTCCGGCTCAGTCGTGGCTGCAAACTAGTTTCCTAAGAAAAGATCACTTTAAAAAATATTTTCTTGGTTTGCTACACTGTCAACGTTTGGCCTATACAATGTCAACAAATAGCAAAAGTTGCCCATGACGAGTGCACGTGAGTTCCTGGTGACATCTTCAAATGTCTGGTTCTGTCTGTCTGACGGTCCAAAACCGAAAACTATTTAGTTCACTTTCATAGAAGACAAGGGAAACCAGGAAATGTTCACATTTTAGAAGCTGGAACCAGTCAACCATTATTTGATGATCAAAATAATTGTCTCGTCTTTCCTTCTTTAATTAACAAATAGTTTCAGCTCTAAATCCCAAGTAATGAGGTTTAAAGAGTGTCTTCTGAAACTCCTCCAAACTCCTCTTTACTCTATGTGTGATGCTGCTTCACTCATCCTGTCCTAAGGTTTTGTCCGTATTATTGCCGAAAACGTTCTTTGAAAAGACGATCATTGTTCTTGTTACATAAATGACTCTTGACAGAAAAGCGGCACCACCTGTGAGTCAACCAACTCCACTGTTAACGTGGCTCCGAACCCTTTGGCTGAGGTCAACGGCTTGCGATAGTTTCCCCTCCTCCTCCGTCTCCTACCGCACTGGCGTTTGCCCCCAGCACCCCCTCTCTCGACCCACAGCGACTGTAAACAAGTGTGTTTCCAATTAGGACTCTCCGAAGTCAGCTGGCCGCTAGTGCTGATGACAGACAACAGTGCTGTCAGCGCTCTCTTCCTAGCCGTGGCTCAATGAGCTCGCAGGGCTTAAAGGGGGGCACGGTGAGCCGAAATGTGCATTAGTTTAACTGGGTCTTTAAAGATGGTAAGGCTCTGTTTTTAATTGGCAAAGCAGATTGCCTCACTCATTACAGAAACTGGTTTAGCTTTGCTTTAGTGAGGCCAGTCCCCCTCATGAGACTCAGTATAGAGCCAGGGAGCGGTTTGCTGTTAAGAGCCTCTCTGTGCATTTGAACTGAATCTGTAGATGGGTGTGTGGCTCCTTGTAAAAAAAAACAAAAATAAATTGCATGCCAACTTGTAAAGGCAATGGCTGGTTGTAAATTCTTCTTAAAAGTGTGGTAGTGCAATAAGATGGAAAATTAAACCATGATAAGTAGTGCTGTTGAATTATTTTTGTGGTGTAAGTAAAGCTGGATATTTTCAGTATCTTCTATCTATAAACATATTTACAACAGTGATCCCATTATTCGTACACTGCAGCTCTGTCACATTATGTTCCTAAGTATAATTAGTAATGGAGTTTAAAGTATCGCGTTTAATTTCAGCCTAATTGAAAGATTTTTCATAAGGCTCTCTGCAACTCTCAGAGGAAGCTCTGAAATAATGGAATATTGAATAATAATTTCCCCAATGGACATGGCTTTTGAGCTATTATTTCACCCACGTACTAATTTCATCTCTTTCTCTCTCCACCCACAGAAAGTAGAGAATGGGCTGTGTGCAATGTAAGGATAAAGAAGCAGCAAAACTCACTGATGACCGGGAGACCAGCATCTCACACAACTCTGGGTACCGCTATGGGTCCGACCCCACGCCGCAGCACTACCCCAGCTTCGGGGTCACCACCATCCCCAACTACAACAACTTCCACAGCGGCGCCTCACAGGGGGTGACCGTGTTCGGAGGAGTCCACACGTCCTCGCAGTCTGGGACGCTTCGGTCTCGGGGAGGAACAGGTGAGGTTAAAGGAGCTCTTTTAAATTAGCCTGCGGAGCATGTAGGATGGTTCAAATGCAAGGCAGCTGTTTACTAACTAATAGGGTTTGGCTGGTGTACGTTTTAAAGGCTGTTGCTGTTTTGACATTTTTTTTATTTCCCAAGCCAAACTATACTTATATTATTTTTTTATCTGTCAATTTGTTTAGGCCACCAACAACTACCTATCTACTTAGAATAATAAAGAATAAGTGATTTGGGTGAAAAACCAGGCTATCTATTCCCCCCGGTTTCCAGTCTTTATGCTCAGCTAAGCTAACCAGCTGCTGGCTGTAGCTTCATGTTTATCATACGCACATAAAAGTGATTTTGAAGCTCTCCTCTTAACTCTCTGCAAGAAAGCGAATAGGCGTATTTCCCAAAATGTCAAACTGTGTCTTTAAAACAGGGAGACGTTGTCATTCTGAAATATGTTGCTGTCATTCAACGGGGGCCACATTTAAAACAGAGAAATTAAAAGAGAAATAAAACGTCAGTCGAAGTTGCAAAGCTGTAAACTTCTCTGAAGACCACTCACTGTCTGCAGAAGATGAATGTCTAGTGTCTGAAAGTTAATAGAAAAAAGGGTGACCTGACTTGCTCTGTGAAGCACATTTCATGAGCAGAAAGATCAGACATTGTGCAGTATAGTGGAGAAATTGGCTTTGCATTCTCTCGCTTAAGATTTTGAAGATACATATGATGTGTGCATAAATCAACAGCATCTCTTGCTTTGATGTAAACTACTCGGGGCGTCGTCTCCCCCCCCCCCCCCCAGCACAGATAAACACTGTGCATCTGTGGAGTCAGCACCACCAGCTTGTATGAATAAAAAAAGAATTACTCCAGGATGGCAGCACCAAACAACATGCACTGAGATTGTAAAGAGAAAATAGTCCACTAGGACAGGGTCGAGCATGTTTGCCTCTGAGACGAGGTTTGTTTCATCACTGCATTGGGAAATGTGCAGGGTTTTATTGCAGCTTTGTAGCTCTGACTGTCCAGGAACGATTCAGATCAAATCAGAAAATGAAATCAATTTACAATCTCAATCTTACAAAGAGATACAGGGACTCCAAGGCCGCTCCAAATCATTTTAGATACATTTGATTGGCCTTCGTGACCTAGACATTGGCAGCATTAACTGTTCCTAGAGGACTTGTTAAGGTGAACGTCTTATCTAGCAGTTGCTAATTTACACATGCAGCCGATAAAGGCCACATGGCAGATGTAAGTTCAATATTTGCTCTCCTTGTAACTCAGTTTTCCAACTCAGTCTCTTCGGCTGCTAAACTGTGTCTGTTTGCCATTCGATGTTGAGCAGGTCGTATACAGAGCATTTCCTTTTTAAAAACGGCTGTAAAAACAAAACAGCAAGCTGAAAGACGCTAAAATCCTTTGTGGAGCAGAATAAACTAGGGTCGGGTGATAACTCTGTGGATTTGTCATTGCAAGACATAACATTCAGTCATTTGATTTATTGTTTATGTAATATATATATATATATATATATATATAAAAACAGAAGCTTAAGTCTTTAATAGGTTTGTTCTGTAGGACGTTAAGTGAACCAGTTTGAAAATAAAACATGAAATGATCTGGAAGATTTCTCTGTCTGAATCCTATTGCATATAATGTCCATGTATAGAAAATAATAATAAATTGTGAGGATTTGGATTTAATATAAAAGCAGCAGATGGGATGCAAGAAATAAATGAAGAGGGCAGTGATTCCTATTGCCATTCCATAACAAGCCGCCCATGTGTGAGACAGATGAACATCCCAACATAATCCTTCATCCATACAGTTCACCTCCACCAACTCTAACCACCACATGTCAATTTTTTTATCCCTGCAGGGGTGACTCTGTTTGTGGCTCTTTACGACTACGAAGCCAGGACCGAGGATGACCTCAGCTTCAGAAAGGGGGAGAGGTTCCAGATCCTCAACAGCACGTAAGCGCGGAAACATTTGCATGACAGCATGAAGGGAGGCGCTCGTGTTTTCCCACTTTCTGTTTTTTGTCTTTCGTGAATGTCTGAATTCTGCAATTGGACTGAAATGTTGTTTCACGGACAAAGGGAAACATGTCTCTTTGTTATAGCCCTGAACTTGCTTATGAGGGTTAAGTCGCAAGTAAAGTCTGACAGATTTTTTTTCATGTTTTAATGATGGCTTTCATCGTAGAAATAAAATAGGTCTTGTTAGAATTGTGGTGTAAAAAAAACAAATAGTGACGGGATTGTTTACACAATACATACGTATGTGGTGTGTCATTAACTAATCGCATGTTTTTTCTGAATCTGAACCAAACCATATTCCATTCTTAACCAGACAAACCCCAAAGACCCTTTTTGTTAAAATTTTTTATAATAAGAAACTATTAACGATACATGTGTGACTAACTTAAGGGAAATGAGGAAATGGGATTTCAGTTGGACTTTAAAGAGATAAGTCACTGAAGCTTCAGGGGCCCACGCACTAGAAAAACAACTCGTTTTGTAGTTTGTGTTTATGTGCTCTCTACTCAGCTCTCAGAGACGAGACATCTAATAAATCTGATCCACTGCTGAGTGTCTTTGTGCCTGTCTGCATAATGTGTAAATGGTTGATGTGTTTGTTCCAACCGGCCTCCCTCCTCCATCTCTCTCTATCCGTCTCTCCTCAGTGAGGGCGACTGGTGGGAGGCTCGTTCTCTCACTACAGGTGGAACTGGTTACATTCCCAGCAATTACGTTGCTCCGGTGGACTCGATCCAAGCTGAGGAGTGAGTAAAACTTTTTTTCATATGAGCACGCACGGCATGTCATAAATATTTGACAGTTCATTTCACCGCCTTTTGTTAACTGTGGCACGGTGCCACGTACAGTAAGAATAAAAGACAGAATATTGAAACAAAAAAAAAAACATTTAAACTAAATATTACACTCCATCGTTTAAATGCTTCATTTCCCCCCCCCCTACAGCTGGTATTTCGGTAAATTAGGCCGAAAGGACGCAGAGAGGCAGCTGCTCTCCAACAGCAACGCCAGAGGCACTTTTCTCATCCGTGAGAGTGAAACAACCAAAGGTACTCTGACCGAGCTGCATCTAACATGATGACATGTTGAATGCTTTCAAAGTTAAGAAAACAGGCGGAAGTGTTTGCGAATAAATAAATATTTAGGAACCCTTTACGTAACTGTGCAAGGTGGCAGTACAAGCACTTTATTTAAAGACAAACTCGAAAAGAAATCAGACCAACATTGCAGCTTAAAATTCAGTCAATATCATGTCATTAACTATGCAGTTGCTCCATATTCATTGCCCTAAATCTTTTGCACAATGTGCTTTATATACACCAATTAAAACTCGCCAGAGATTTTGCTCTAGTCTACTTGAATCCATCAGTTTCTTTCTGAATAATATTGTCTCTGCATCCAGGGGCCTACTCTCTCTCCATCCAGGACTGGGACGATGTCAAGGGCGACCACGTCAAACACTATAAGATTCGCAAGCTGGACAGTGGAGGCTACTACATCACCACCAGAGCGCAGTTTGAGACACTCCAGCAGCTAGTGCAGCACTACTCTGGTGAGACTCTGCTAAAGTTATAGGGGATGTACAAAATCTCCCTGTCATGATAAGTCTGTGTCTTATTTCCCTCGTTTAAAATGACAATGTTTTATGCTGCTTTAACATCATTTGAAATTCAAACTGCATGGTCGCTCCAGCCAGGGCTGCGGGGCTGTGCTGCCGACTGATCGTCCCGTGCCACAAAG
The DNA here is from genome assembly GCA_943593645.1 of Bovichtus variegatus. Classification (NCBI taxonomy): domain Eukaryota; kingdom Metazoa; phylum Chordata; class Actinopteri; order Perciformes; family Bovichtidae; genus Bovichtus; species Bovichtus variegatus. The sequence goes on from CALSCE010010956.1 coordinate 13,056,271, forward strand.
GCATGCCTCGTCTGACTGACCTGTCCGTCAAAACCAAAGACGTGTGGGAGATCCCGCGTGAGTCGCTGCAGCTCATCAAACGTCTCGGCAACGGCCAATTTGGAGAGGTCTGGATGGGTGCGTATCTTTTCGGCGTTCTCTTTTTGGCACAAATGAAGATTTTGGACAGCTGTGAGCGTTGTTTGCGAAACATACTGCATGTGTTGGATCATTCAAAACTAACACCCAGCTCAGTAATGCTATCCCTACAGGGAGGAGTGTTTTGCTTTCAGAGATTTCACTTAAGAGTTTTCATCTCTGTTGAAACTCTGTGACCATTTGGACTCGGAAAAGATTTTTGAACCCCCCGTGATTTCTGTAGGGGCCTTTAGACCAGTTAAACTTGGTGTGTACGGTGCTTGTTACGTCTTATTAGGCTTCTGTGACGTCACTTATCTTAACTTGTTTCAGAAACATGCTTTTTTTTTTTTTTTAGTTCCAAAGGATTCAATAAAACTTCATTTGTCTCACATTGGGTAGTGAAATGCTCCATGTGTCTCTGAACACGTTGGTACCACAAACATAGTTTAAGTCAAATCATAGAATGGATTCTTTTTTTTTTTTAACAGTTTTCAACTGGAAGCAACCTTTTAGTCTCGCCCAAAGCTAAATTTAAGTCCAGAAAACTTGTCAAGCATCATATTGCTCGATGTTAGATGCACATCTATTCATGTTCTTTTCACGACTGCTTTTTTGGACTACGACTGTAACATTTTGTAAAGATAGTTTTGAAAAGTAAATAAGTTGGATAAGCTGGGATCATAGTCAGTCTTCATTTATTTTTCTATGTTATTAATACGTTGGTTTCTTTTATGATCGTGACACTGTTGCACCACACTATGCCTGAATATGTTTTGTACTTGAGCAACCTCCAGCCACTGTTTATTGCCAGTTATCTGCTCTACACTTTATTTAAACTAACACACTTACAAATCTCTGATAGGTAACTTCAGTAGGGTTCAGTCACACATTACTTCAATGTCCTTCCATACCTCTCACATTTTGTCAGACTATGCGTACATTTTTTGCTGCTGAAATGCTAACTTCCTGGAGAATTACCCTTGGATAACCTCTTTTTTTAAATTTTTTTTAACTGCTCAGGCACGTGGAATGGCACCACCAAGGTGGCGGTCAAGACTCTGAAGCCCGGCACCATGTCGCCCGAGTCCTTCCTGGAGGAGGCTCAGATCATGAAGAAGCTCCGACATGACAAGCTGGTGCAGCTCTATGCCGTGGTGTCTGAAGAACCCATCTATATCGTCACTGAGTACATGTGCAAAGGTAGATGCTATTTTAAACAGACCCTATGAATATTAAATTCATGCATCTGTGCACACACCTACACAGAGTGTACATAATTTATGCATCTGCATGGACAGTACAGTATATGTCCTACTTCATAGCATGTGCACATTACTATACTGTAACAAACCCATTTTATTACAGTGACACAAACACAACTTGTGGTTGTACAGGAGTGATTTTGTTAAAAATGAGATCAGAGATTCTCAGTTACCACAGCAATAACTGACAAATAAAAGTCTGAGCCAAGTGTAACGTGTGGCAGGAATCCCAGAATTGATGTCACATTAGCTGCAATGATTACTTCAGTTTTGATCCAAATCTGATTCAAGATCTGGCAGCTGAAGACGATACGAGACAACAGATCCTCCTAACTCGTTTTCCATCTGGTTTTTTTTAAGGGAGTTTGCTTGACTTCCTTAAAGATGGAGAAGGACGAGGCCTCAAGCTGCCAAATCTAGTGGACATGGCAGCTCAGGTACGCTGCTTCAAATGATCGGAAATCTTGATGCTGTACACTGCGGATTCGCTACCAAAACAATCTAAAAGAGATTTTCTTTCTCTAAGAGCTTTATTCACTTTAATCAACTCCAGCTGTTTCCAATGTATTCATTTAAGCTAAGTTTTGCAGATTTACAGCCAGTTTCATCTTGATGTTATGCCAGTGTTTACAGTTTCATTAGGCAACAACTGAGCGGGCCAAAATGTTGGAGCACTCAGTCGCTGCAGTTAGTCTATTCTGAAGCTGTGAGTCATCACTTCCTGTGAGTCGATAAGTAATCATACCTGACACTCGAGTTTATTTTGCTAATTTGGCGAATCTATGGGTTTTTTAGTTAAGTGGTCATCCGCTCTATTGCAGCCCCATTTTTATGGGCCCCCTATGTCTGCCTCCTCGTGGCCGCCATATCTCAGGAAGGAATTTCTTAAAGTTTGGCACAAATGTCCAATTGGACTCAAGGATGAACGGATTAGAATTTGGTGGTCAAAGGTCAAGGTCACAAAACACATTTATGACCATAACTCAGGAATTGACATGCTAATTGTGACAATTTCCCACACATGTCTAATAGGATAAAGTGATGAAGTGACAGACATGGATGTAAACAGCAACTTGACTGGTTGGCGGAGGCATACAAGTGTGAGGCAGTAATTCCAAGATCATAAAATGGCTGTAAATCTTGCTTAGCACAGATTTAATCACCTCGAAACTGTTCAGTGATATGACGTTCACTGAAAAAAATAACTCCATTTCCCAGGTGGCAGCAGGTATGGCATATATTGAGAGGATGAACTACATCCACAGAGACCTGCGCTCTGCCAACATCCTGGTTGGAGAAAGTCTTGTGTGTAAGATCGCTGACTTTGGTCTGGCCAGGCTCATCGAGGACAATGAATACACAGCAAGACAAGGTAGGACTACTGCGTTCGGTTGCACCAGTTTCTTGTAAATCCATCACTTCGGTTTTTAAAAAAATGTAAAATCCTTCCTACGTTCTTCCTAAACAAGTACTTACCAGTTTCAAACTACTCATTTACTAAATGGGGTTGCCCCATTTAAACTTTAAGAATGTTTTAGCTTGTAAACGCTTAAGTAATGTTTAAACCGGTTGCTAGGAAACGTCGGTAGCACGCTCCAATCATGACCATTGAACTATGTAAACAGGAAGTCACTGTAGCAACATAACTTCCAGAAATAACAGTTTCAGAAGGCCAAACAATATATTAAAGTTAACTGCCAAACCGTTTGTAAATGTAGGTATGACTTTACATACATACATGGAGAATTGTGTGCCTTACAAAGTTAGCTGTTAGCATGGTAGCAATTAAGTTACTTCCTCAGCGTGACTTCCCAATGCTAACATTATCTTTGCAAATAAACGTCCCCCTTATAACCCCCAAACTTGTTTGAGAATCATCATGTTTTCAAGTTCTCATCAGTATTAAAGTAATAAAGTGATAGTTGCTAATACATCCATGGGTACATTTCAAACAAGAGCTGCTCATAGCTAATTCGGCATACTTTTAATGCTGCCAATTTGCCAAAATGTTAACAAACGTAGGCCAATGCCACAGCACATAAGTGACGGTATTTGTTCTGACGCTGTTAAATAGCATTCTAATTAAGCATCGAGTCAAATGTGTCGACAATATTACATATTACCTCTTTTACTCGTTTATTAGCAAGCTAACAGCTCATGTAAGTTTTGCCAGTTGCTTAATTTAGGACCTGGTGAAAAGTTAAATATTTGTTCATAACTAATATCAACGTGTTCTACTTGTGTAGTTATGTGTAAATTTCCACTTAGTAACCCCTCCCAAACGACTGCAGCAACCGACAGCCACTGTTCAAAGAGAACACGTATACGCTATTGGTCGCATGCTGGAAATGTAGGTTTTTTTTTTTTTTTTTTTGCAGAGCTTTGTTGGAATAGAGATTAAGTTTTGAATTGTGTATCTGTTCTGTAGTATTCTCTTAGTCCCCAACCACAACATCTTCTGGAAACCTCAACGTCAGAGGAAAAAGTTAGCGGGCTGGCAAATGACTTATTCCATTTAGTAAATTCCAAGATACATTTTACACTCAGAAGCGCACACACACAGACACACACACACACACACACACAGACACAGACACACACTACTTTTCAGAATAAGTGCAGTAAATGAGCAAGAATTTGTCTTGGTGACACCAGTGGAAAACAAAAGCACATGTGGTCGCAGCTTGGCACAAAAACAACAGAATATCACACTTATACACTTATATTGTGCAGGATTTAATACCCAAAAATCCATCTGTCACTATTTATCTCATTGAAAGGATGAGGAATAAATGTCTCTGGCCTGAATCACTCAAACGATCTTCTCCCATGATTGTTTTGGCAGACGTGAACTACATCAGGAGTACTTCCAGACTCCGTTAGTCACTCTGTCAACATGTTCAGTCACTCGCGATTTAAATATTTACTTGTTCAATTCAGGCCAAGTGCAAACTGAGGCGGAGAGAGATAATGGAATTGTTCCGCTTTTTCCCTGGTGGGATGTTATCATGTCCTCGTGTCTTTGCACTAATGAAATCATAGATAAATGAAAATATTCACAGAGGAGACTGACCTACTTACTCCTTAGGTTTTGGTAAAGGTTGTTGCTTTATTTCTCTCTGTATCTCTGCTGGAATTGCAACAATGAAAGGAAAAAAATGTTACAGCAATAAAAATTCCCAAATCTGATTTTCTTTTAGGTGCAAAGTTTCCAATAAAGTGGACTGCTCCTGAGGCCGCACTCTACGGGAAATTCACCATCAAGTCGGACGTGTGGTCGTTTGGCATCCTGCTGACGGAGCTGGTGACCAAGGGCAGAGTGCCCTATCCAGGTGAGTGTGCAGCTCTGTGGATTATGTAGTCATCTCTCAACTCCAGATGATTGCTTGTATTTGATTAATGCAGAGTGTGTGAGAGCATTTGAGTCTGCTGAGACACTAGCCATGGTTGCTTTAAAAAAAAAAAAAAAAAAAAAAGATCAGCATGTTGCATAATGTACATCACATTGTGCATTATGCAGAGCAATGTTCCCAGAAGAAAACATGTGAAATGACTGTGTTCTGGTTTATTTGCCGATCACATTTTGACATCATATCTTAGGCATTTAAATGAATTACAGAATAACAAAAAAAGAAGAAAAAGCTAAAAATCCCACCCACATAAAAGGAGCCGTAACAGATCAACAAAACTAAAATCAAATCATGTTTATTTGTCACACACACGATCATACTCAGTGTAGTGACTGGCGCCAGAAAGACACCAACGCATAAAGGAAATAGAATAGAATACTATACAATAACATATTTTACAAAAAGAAACAATAAAACCATATAACGGTATGTTGTTAGTAATTAAACAGTGAAACAATATAACATTCAGAAAATGTAAACAATATAACCGGTACATATATCATATGCAATGTATGGTAGATGGAGTCAGGGGGGGGTCAAATCATTTTCATGTTTGTATTATTTGTTCACGTAAAAAACATTTATGTCACTATATTGTCAGCATATTCTTTTTAAACTCTACAGGCTCTACTTACTTCTGCTGGGAGTCATTTTTGAGTCCATTCTATTATCAAACATGGAAGTTAAGTGTTGATCTTTTGGAACAGTATGTTGGTATGTTACCAACGTAATCTAAACTCAAAGGTCCCCTTACTAGCTTTTAGAGCTTTCAACAGCATTGTTAGTCTTCATTTCACATTAATTTTGGTTACAAGCATTCAATCAATTAATCAAACTTTATTTGTAAAACACCTTTCTTACAAGTTAGTGCAGTTTAAAGTGCTTCACAGATGACTGACAGGCCGAAAATAAGAAGGAACAGGTGTAGACCGTGAAGACAACAGAAAAGACAATTCACAAAATAAACAATTTGAGACGAATGCATGTGAGACAATTAAAATGATAAAAAAAAATTGATAAAAAAAGGAATAAAATAGATTTAAAAGAGTAAAATAAAACAAGATTAATAAAATAAAAATAAAATATAACAGCATTTTACAACTTAAATACACTAAAGTAAGTAATTAATTAAATAACAATAAAATAGATGAACATTTTTTACTGCTTAATGTCCTGACTTTGTTTCTTTGAATGCAGAAACCTCATACAATTATTATTATTTTTTCTTTCTGAAATAGCTTTTGAAGGAGGCAGTGAAAGTGAGACATTGATGTGAGGTCATTATTAGATTGTAGTTTTCAGCCACATTTGCCTTCATCTCTCTGCGTTCCTCTCTCCAGGCATGAACAACCGTGAGGTGCTAGAGCAGGTGGAGCGAGGCTACCGGATGCCGTGCCCGCAGGACTGCCCCTCGTCTCTGCACGAGCTGATGGTGCAGTGCTGGAAGAAAGACCCGGAGGAGAGGCCCACCTTTGAGTACCTGCAGGCCTTTTTGGAGGACTACTTCACTGCCACTGAGCCTCAGTACCAGCCGGGGGATAATCTCTGAGCGCCACTGCCCTCATCTCATGTCATTTCACCGGCTTTCCACCAGAGGGAGCCAGACTCCACCTATTCTCTCTCATCCTGTGGCTGTCACGATTCAAAGCTCATTGACTGACTTCTTGACTTCCAAGCGGCTGCTCTGACAGCATACTGACTATCAAATCAAAGGATATTTTAAGGTCGGAGGGGGCTCTGAGATGACCGAGGAGTTAAAAATGACTGCCATGGATGAACGAGACGAGTTGTGTTGTGTAACATGTATGTAGTGTAAATATAAATTGCTTGTTTACTTATCTCTTTTTTTTTTGTTTCATTTTATATTACTTTTGATATTTTGGAAATGTGTGGATTTTTTTTTTTAATCCAAGGTCAAAGTTATTTCAGATTTACAGCTCGTAGAAAAATCGTGTGAGGCTCACAGTTGGTAACAAAATAAATCGTGACATAATAATTGTAGGAATGGTACTAGTTAGTCATCGTGGACAGAAGTATCTCAGAAATTTTTCTGGGAGTCCACTGACCTTTTTTACGAGGTGAATATAATGATACTGCTCTCCTCTTCTCAAGGAACTTAGATGTACTATAACACCTGTTCTTGCCTTTTCCTGTTTAGTAATATTCTTATATTGTAAGGGAATGCCTTCATGCTTTCTACACACTAACTTAGTGCATCATGGACTCTTCCACCCAAACTTGTATGGCATCTGCACTAATATTAAGTGCATTCATTGCATTTCAGCTTCAGCCAATGATTTCTAGATCGGCTTAAAGTGACTTTTAGTTCAGCTTCTTGTAGTTGAAAAGGAGGCTGACTTCCTCTCCAACTGCAACCATTGTTAGGCTGACTGCTTATTATACTGGCAATATTTTAAAATGTATGTTGCATTATTGTATGGCAGCCGGCTGTGTAAGAAATTGTGTCTTTTTGCTTCAGCAGCCAAACCTACAAACAAACAAACTGCCACTTACATGACGAAAATGAAGGAAGCAACCTGTGTTTGTCCCTCCATAATGTGTATCTGGAAATAACATGTTGTTTATGAGACCAAACATGTTTATTTCCCTGTATTATTTTTGCTTAACGGTTCGGCCAGTCTTATGTGTCAATAAGATTACATAATTCTGTGATTTTTTTATTTTTTTTCTCTCCAGGGAAATCTGCAGCTCTGGATAACATGTTATCATCCTCAAGTGTCAAAACTTCTCTCTGTGTGCATTCCAGCACAATACACCATTTCTGTGCGTATTTAAGTTGCTTTTCACAGGTGGAAAAGTGAGCAAAAAGTAGTTTTTGTATCACTCTGTTTGCCCTAATTCAGTAGATAAACAGAACATGTTTTTGGTCTCTGCATTATTTATTGTCTCTGTCTGTTACTTGTACACATCTGGTTTTGAAATAAACAATCTTGCCACCATCGTCCTGTGGACTCAACACTTTGGAACAATTAGCACTGAACACTTGTCCGTAGCAGGTTTTTAAAGCTAACCTGGCGGCTAACTTTCTCCAGAGAATACGCAGCACCAGGGGAAAATTGACACCAGAAATCCTTCACTGTGGTGCAAATGTGTGTACGTGCGGCTGATAATGACTGTGATGTCTTGTAAGAGCGTTTGAGTCTTTGTGGGTTTCCCTCGGGCTCTATTTCATACAAGAACCTGACTGAACTAAGAATATATGCAAATCTCTTCCACTCGGCAATTAGCGAGGAGTCACCAGGACAGTGGAGCAATCTTTACCTTAATACCTGTATAAAGTGTTCACAGCTTTTTTCTGAGAGTATAGCTTAAAGGTATCATAACTCCTGCTTCATACTCTTATAACTGAACAATAATCCAAAACAAAATTATTTTAAGAAAACTTTTTTAAAAAAAAAAACTTTTTTTTTTTTTACATAAACTCTCCATTTTTAAACATTCTCCTGAGCTAATCTCACCTGGCGACTCTGGCTGAGCAACACAAACACTACATTCTTGTCTCTGATTGGACACAACTGAAGCATGAAGAATTTGCATATAGCAGGCTGTAGCACACACAAGCCTCTGCACCCACAGGAGTGTAAAGAATCCAGCCGAGAACAGGTACTGTTATGTCATTGTTAGTCTTTCTTTTCACACCGAGTCCTCATGGCCTGGTACGTACAAAAGACGTCTTAAACAGGAATATGTTTTTATGTGGCATGTTCTTTATATGTTAATAACTGCATGTGAAAAATGTTCTTCGATCAACTGTATTTCAATCACACTGCCAATTTCCATGTAATTCTGGGTTTTTCTCTTCATTTTGTTTTGCTTCTGTCTGTCACTTGCAGGACTACAGGCTGAAGTAACCTGCTTAAAATGGAGAAATCTGAAAAAGCAGCAGAACTAAAAGAGTTTCCCACCACACATGATGTTCGACTTTCAAGCCCAGCAGTCACAGTAAACCAGATATGTCATGCTAATCCACATCATGATAGATTCATACCAACCTGTTGCACGGATGCAAAATATTTCTGCCAAAAAAGATCATATAGAGTCGAACAAGCGCACCAAGAGTATAGGAGTCAGCCAGCTCGTGATACGCAGCATGTAGATCTGATGCAGTGCAGAGAGCCAGAAGATAGAGGAGCGACTCCTGCCGCGAGGAATCTTCATCATCGCCCTCGTCCTGCAGAGACCAGGGATTGTGACACGAGAGGAGAGTGCAGCTCTTCGGATTGTGGAACTGACTGGTGTGGAACAACAAAGATGGCAAGCAGAGACACAGCTAGGTGACTGAGAAAAAGGCCCATGTTTGGTGTCAAAGAATGGAGTATAATTAGTTTTTTCCTCAAGATTCATTTGGAATGAAATCATTCATCTATTGTTTTTATTATTTTCAGGGGTGAGGATGAATACAGTTCTCATCTTCAGAGCGATGAAGAGGATCTGGAGCCTCCCTGGCCGCTAAGATCTGATGATGAGTGGCAACACTGCAGACCCCTTCTACCTCCTCACCACTACATGCACAACTACAGGAAGAACAATTCTATTACAAGTATGTTTAATGTTTTTTTTTTTTTTTCTGAAAGGGTAAAAAAAACAAAAAAGGCAAAAAATATATTCTTGATTTAAGAAAGAAGGGAATGACATTTGCAAGTATTCTGATCTTTTACTTAAGTTAAAGTAGCAATACAACAGTGTACAAATAATAAAAGTCCTGCCTTCAAAATTCTACGAGTAAAAGCACAGAAGTATTATCGGCAAAATGTATTTACAGTATTAAAGTTAAAGTTCTCATTATTTGTCTTTCTTTCAAAATGTTATTATTGAATATTTTTGAATCATTATTACTGTTGTAGCTGGTTGAGGTAAACTGTTCTGTAGTGTTCGATATTTCAATCTATTACAATGCTGTAACTTTTTTATCTTCTTATAGATAAATGTGAAAAAAGTATAATCCACTCTGAACTAAGGTGGAGCACCACAAAGTCCTGGGAGTGCTCACGTAAAATAGTCTTAGAGTATCTAAGATTATACAGTACTTGAGTGTGAGCTTAGTTGCGTTCACCACTGTCATTAGCAGCAGTTGCATTTATATTATTATGTAGTTATGTATGCATTTAGCTGATATGTATTTTAGCTGGCTTCTCTCCAGCCCGTCTTATTTAGCCATTTCCTGCCTTCCCCATGTGCTCATATCCACAGACCTCCATTATACTATGGACGACAGGTATTATCACTCTGCAGGAGAAGGGCAGTTCAACCTCAATCCAGTCAACACATTCCCTCCTCAGCCGTGTCACCACTCTGCTCCCGGCCAGCGCAGGAGTCCCTGGGATGACTACCAAAACTGGTAAAAACATAAAGGAATTTTTGAACAACCAGGTGCGCAGGCCAACTTTGTGACCTTGCAACAAAAAAAAAAATGCAGTGAACCAGGTGCTGCAACTGCTTTGCATATTATCACCTGTCAGAGCGGTTCAACTGATGAGCCTTTGGTTTCTATTTCTTTCTCTTTCTCACTGCGGATCAAAGTATGCATGACAGCGTGGCTCAGGGAAGTGTTTCTGTAAACGTGCCTCAGTTCTCCGTCCCCCCGGTAGAGGGCATGTCACAGGTCAGCCTGATGAACCTGAGCTCCGCAGGAGCAGAGGCGTCTGTCTCACATCCACACGAGGAAAGAAGAACCATCCATCTGCCTGAGGAGTGCCGTGAGTCACTTTTGTTTTCTCATTTCAGAAAAAGGTGTGAAGAAATAATTGTGTCAGGCACTTAGAAGTCACTGCAGAACACTGAAGCACAACAGAAGCAGGGTGTGTTATTAATTGTATGTTATCTTAATAAACCTGCCGTGTCTGTTTTAAGGGCGAGTTAAAATAAGAAAACATGGTTACATCTCTGTTGTTTATGCAGGAAGTGAGCATAATTAGACTTAAGGTTTATCTTCAACATTTTTTGATTTATAATGTGCTTCACTCATCATGGAGACAAACATTTTTGCATTATTTCTACAGGAAAGAACATAGTAGAATAGTAAAAGTAATGAGTAAAATAAAAGTATGGCATTTGATTTTCATTGTTAAAAGATTTATCGACCGATGAGATAAACACCAACAGAGTCAGTGTAATGCGTTAAACATCCAGAGCAACCGTTTCGAAAATATTATCTTACTGAAATGTATAAATTTGACTTGTTGTTGACAGTTTTAGATTATTTGTGAGGCTGTAGTTTGTGTTGTTGCATTGGATTGGACTGCAAAGTGGTACAGTAAATCAGTATATGAACACAATAACAAGGAACATCATGAAAAGGTATCACTATAGTCTCAACATATTATGTTATTATTATATTTGAACTAAAACTAGTATGTATGCGGGGCTCTTATTGCACGGCATTACAGCACACGTGTGTTTCTATTTGATTTACTACAAAACTAAAAGGAGGATTAAATCTGAGATTGAGTTGGATTGTATGATCTCTTCTCTTCGCAGGAAACGTTTTCATAACTTATTCCTCGGACGTTTCAGCAGAGATGGTCCCCTTCGTTGACTTCCTCACCAAGCAAGGTTTCCAACCAGCTGTAAGCTACGACCTCTCCACTCAAAAGTCAAGATCAAAACACTGAACAGTTCATTTACAGCCCTGAATTTAATTTCACAGATTGATATATTTGACAACAACATCAGACACATGGATATCAACAAGTGGAACGACAGTTACCTGAAAGATGTAAGTTTTAACCATAGTTGAAACCTGATTTCAACACATTTTTATATTGCTCTTGCTCATTTGTAACAAAAAAAAATGTAGTAAGTAGTATTGCCAGATAATCAGTAATGACTTAGAAAACTAAATCAGACCAAATGTGACTTTGTACTTGAGTATTCCACGATCTGTGGCCATTTTAACTTTTTAAGAAATTCAAACTTTTATCGTAAAGTTGTCTTTTCAGGCAGTGAATGTGTCTAAAGTGTGTTTTTTTTGTTAAACAGCCGTCGACCCTGATTATCATCGCCATCAGTCCAAAGTATAAGTCGGACATTGCAGGATATATAGAGGATAACCATGGTCTACACACTAAATATATTCACTCCATGGTGAGAACATATTGGTTTGAATGAGACATTATACTGATAAGAATTGCTAGTGGGTTCTTAAATATTTAATCTAATTTCGCTAGATGCAGAATGAATTCATCCAGCAAGGCAGCTTGAATTTCAGATTCATACCGCTTCTCTTCCTCAACGCATCCCAGGTCAGAAAAGTTTCTTTCCCACCATTTCTCTCACTTAAACTTTTCTCTATATGAAAAGAAAAGCAAACAGGTATATGTATATTTTTACAGAAGCACGTCCCATGTTGGCTTCAGAACACGTGTGTTTACCGCTGGCCGCAGGACACGGAGGATTTGTTACTGCGGCTGCTCAGGGAGGAGAGATACGTTCCTCCTCCTGTACCTCTGGAGCTCACCCTCATCATCAGGCCAGTGACCCCCAGTGCTGCAGCTACACTGTAAACACACGCCTGTGTTTGTGCATCGCTTTGATGTTTAGTTCCCAGCTCATTTAATTGGGGGTTTTGTGCAACTTCTGTATTTTAAAATCTGTGAATAACAGCTTGTGTTGTCTCCAATGTACAGTTGCTTTTCAGATTTGTCAATAAAGCTTTTGCCTGTGTAACCATACACAACACATCCACCACTTTTATTCAGACTTAAATATCTCAACAATTATTGGATACATTTCTGTGAAGTTTCGACCAGGCATTCATTCTCCCCAGAGGATGAATCCTAGTGACTTTGGTGGTTATCCTTGATCCTCTGAATTTCCTCTAGACATTTGTGGTTTTAACTGACATGTCTCAAAAACTATTGCATGGATTGTCATGAAATTTGGTACACGCATACACGTCCCCCTCAGGATGAATTATAATAGCTTTGGTTATCCCTTACATTCCCACTTGGTGCCATCATCAGGTAAAACATTTTTTTTATTTGTCTAATAGGTGCTTTGATTACCGCAAAACTGTCATTGCCATCAGCTTTTATCTGTACGTGTGTTTAGTGCTAATAAGCAAATGGTAGCATGCTAACACGCTAAACTAATAAATGATAATAATAACTTCATTTAAATAGAACCTTTCAAAACAAGTTACAAAGTGCTTTACAATAAAATAACAAAAAAAACAAGCTAATAAGAACCAAAACGCACACACACAATATAAAATAGGATAAAATAGTTTAATTATTTACAATATATACCATCAGTTAAGAAAAAGACAAACAATTTAGTTAGTTTCAAGAAGAGATTTTCACAAATATTATACCTGCTTAGCATCAACAAGTTAACGTTGTCATTATGAGCATGTTAGCTTGATGATGCTAACATTTAGCTCAAGCTTTGCTGTGACAGAGAGGATATGATTATTTCATTTCTTTATTTACCTTTTACTTGTATACCTTGTACACTGTTTCTAAGGTATATTATACATATAATATACGGCATTAAAGCAGTTCAGCCGTCGCTAAGATGTTCACAACATGGATGCACATGCTAGAACTTTCTTTTCGGTTCATTGGTTTATAATTTTAACGCTTCCACATACTGTATAACCAAGTGTGAGAACAGAAAAAGAAAGCGGTGAGTCATGAGAAGCCCCCGGACAAAATAAAAATAATTTGCCGTCACCCACATAAGTGGCAGCAGGAGGAGGAGATCACAGATATCGAGAGTGTGATGTTGCTGCTGGACGGTGAAACATTTTAAGCACAGTTTTCACCTGTGTGCTTGTCCAGAGTAAAGGTCCCCACCAGTAGGGGTGCCAAATTCAGCCAACTGATCTCACACACACCCCTTCAACCGCCAAAAAAGGCCTGTCAGAGTGGCTGGTGTGCAGAGCTCCGGCTAAGAATAACCAGGACATTCTGGGGGATGAAGTTACCTTGAAGCCTCCCTGTTCTGTGGGCTGACCTATACCCATGTGAGGCACCAATAACACTGGGAGGGATAGTCTGTCTGCTCCCCCTCACCCTACGCAGCCCTCTGCTTAGCTTGGCTCTTTCCTTCCCCTGCGTTGCTTTCCTTTGCCCCACCGTCCCCAGACCCCCCTCTGCAATGCTGCCACACTGGCAGCTCCAAATTCTGCAACACCTGTAAATCTTACAATTTATGCTTGATTTTCCTTCTTTTTTTTTTTTTTCTTCTTCTTTTTTTTTTTTTTTCCTTAAGAAGTTACATTTTTTTTGGATTACACGGGTCAGGAAACAAGACTGTGATCACCAAGTGGAAACGGAATAATCAAATAACTTGGACACTTTTTACAGATAAGCGGATGCTGATTGGATTCCTACTGAAGCTGTGATTTTCCATTCACGTCTGCATGAGGAGGCTTTGCCCTCAATTCAAAGGATTATAGCTGAAATTGTCTTCATATCACCATGGCTGAAGGTAGGACTGTTATATCTGCATCAGCACTGACATAAACAGCACTTACTGTTTGATACAGCACAGAAAGCCTCAGTGATTTATGCCATTTAATAAATTAATGGCAGTGTTTTGATAGGGTAAGTCCTCTTTGGAAAATGTGTTGAAAGTCGGTTGCTATAAATACAGGATATCATGTATCCAGAGTATTAGTCTCCTGTGACAGACATGACTGCTGCTGGGGCTGACCTCTGGATTTCAACTTTGTTTTTGCCCTTTAAAAAAAAAAAAGCCTGCTACTTTACAACCGTAACTCCCCAACCAAATATTATGTTTGATGAAGCTTCAGGGCGTTAATGAATTGAGCAATACCAACTCACTTTTCCTTCTATTATTAGTACATTTGTGGTGAAATACTGACACCACCTGTCCATCCTGAATAATCCTGAAGGGACTGTTTTGAGTTTTTTCATAACTCAGCATTTATATATGAGGATGTGAATCATGAGTCGGGCATGCTCAGAGTTCATTCACCGTTAGAAGGTGTCTCTAACTCCTTGGCACCGGGTCCAAGTCGGAAAGTACACGGGTGTTGATGATGGCGAGGATGTCATTAAATGCCATCACAAAAACATTCTGCTGGACTAAACAGGTGGGAATCATGTTCGTTTGGATAACCTGATGAAATGAGAATGACTATGAGAGGTTTGACAAGATGTTCCCAGTACGTTTCCTCTAATTCACATGATCATAATCATCATTACATGTTGATCGGAATAGGAAAATCTCCTTCACCTGCCATGGTTTACGCTGCAGTGTGTAGGTGATGAGACTGTATGGAAGGACATTATTATCCCAAACATGCCACCGTAACTTCCCAGACAAAGATTTGACTAAATCACACTAATGTGTTAGAAGTTGTTGCTAGCATTAAATACATTGCAGAGCTGTAGATTACTAAATGTAGTGGATATTCTTACTTTGTTGTTTTCAAGTTGATAATATAAAAATTATTAGGAACTTCCGCTAATATGTTTTTCATTGTTTATCAATTACGGAAGCACATCCTCAGTTAAAGGCCATAAAAAAAACAAATTTCTCAATCAACTTTTTGCTATGAGCAATGTGGCTTTACATAAACATGCAATTTTCTGTTAAAGTTGGAACAGTTTTGTTTGGTTTTCTTCACATGAGAGATTTCTGTACTTGTGTTCTTGTTCTTGCTTCTCTCACCGACCTGAAGTTGGTTGGACTCAATTGGAAAACGGTGATTTATTTCCGTGCTTGCACCAATCATAAATCTGTTGTGTAGTTTGTTTGCTGATGTTACCGGTGCTGTCAATAAAAACCGCCGTCCCGAAGAAGCAGTTTAGTTTATTTTTTTGACTGTTAAACGCTTAAATAGAAAGTAAGAATGTTTATCAGAACTCTAACTCTGATTTGCTTATTTAGTCATGAATATTAAATATTAGGGGAAAAAAAATGGGTCTGACTGTAAAAGGACAAACTAAATTTGTAAGAACACATAAAAAATTAACACTTTTACTTGTTCCAGTGTAGCAAAGGAAGCAGTCAGACCAAGCAACACAAGTTTAAACACGACAGACATGTCATCTTTTTGTTTTTTCTTCCACATAAAGGCGCCTCCCCGGCAGCCAATGGGTCCAGTGCAGCAGCCGCGCCACAGAGGGCCAAAGGTCTGGGGCTCCTCGGGAAGCTCAAAGTGTCCGCAGAGCTGCTGATCGCCCTGGCTGCTCTCCTGTCCTGGGTGGTGGTGGGAGTGGTCATGTTTGACTTTGTGGAGTACAAGGCAGTCCCTGGTGAGTCACAAATACCTAAAAAAAAAAAAACGTTATCTTTATAGAATTTCAATCATTCACAATGCGTGATTATCAATAATTGCTGTTATTATTCTCAGACATTCAGCAAATCGTTTCGGACCCTGTGCAAGCTGTAAACGACGCTGTTGACGAAGTATCCAGTCTGCTCAATAAGTTTCAAGGTACATAAGAAAGAGAATGCATGCCACACCTTTTTAGTAATAGTAATAATTCTGATTATTATTACGTTACAATAAAGAAATGACACGCATCGAGTGTTTCACATTAAAACACACATGGAATGAACATAAAAACAGGGATAGATTGCCATAACTAATGGAGAATAACCCACCCACCCACTTGATAATAAAATAAATAGTAGCGCTGAAGCCAGTGTTGTAATATATGACTCTTATCTCTTGGCCCCTAGAATGTGCGCCTGATTTAAGTGACCCCATGTCCGCTGCCACTTACGCAGCTGAAGAAATATCGGAAGCAAAAGAAGGATTTGTTCGCTATTTTTCAGATGAGGAAGGTAAGAAAACACACTCATTCTCAAGGACAACAAAAAGAAAAGGACATGTGATGTGACCGTGACTCTAACAGTCCACCCCAAAACCCCCAGGGAACTTCTACCTCAGCTATGTTGACCCTGTGGTCTTCGGCAGACAAGCTTTCCACTCAACTAACGATTTCCTGTGTGCAGTTGTGGGCACCTTTAGAGACACACTGTGTGCTATTCTGGACACTGCATTGGATACTATATCGGATATTAATAAAGGTATGTATTCCATATGTGATGCTCCTTTCCTTTTTTATTCACAAGCAAACACGTGATAATTATCCTAATTACCTGAGAAATAAAGACGGATTCAAGTTAAACTGTACTGTTAACTGGTGTTTGTGTTGGCCTAGTTTGGTTATTAATAAATGAACCTTCCCTCACTTGTTTTTCTCAGGAAAAGTTGACCTTAGCTACGTTGACCCCGTGGTCACAGGCAGAGGTGTCTTCGGTGTTATTAATGACTTTGTGTGTGGAGTCGGGGGCTACATCCAGGGTGTGCTCTGCGCCATTTTGGACACAATTGTGGATGTCGCGAAAGGTATTTACTCTCCTCGCGTAACATCTCTCTAATCTGTAACCTTGTAACGTCCTAAAATGATTATTTCAAACATGCAGTGCTGGTTTTACAAGTGTGTCCTTATTTGTCTTCTGCTTGTTCTCAGGAACTGTTGACATTAGCTACATGGACCCTGTGGTAGTTGGCAGAAATGTCTTCAGTGCTACTAGTGACACCGTGAGTGGCATAGCGGGCTACATCCAAGGCGCACTCTGTGCCATCGTAGACAGTGTGCTGGAGATAACAAAAGGTACCTGCGTTATATTTTAAACTTTGCATTGTTGGTGGTGCAATATTTACATTAAATAGTATTATGTCTGTATTGTTGAATCCCTATTTGTTGCCTACATTCTTTACTAAATCACCGTTATTACTCAATAATTAAGCTTGTGTTTGTGGGTAATGGTGCTTTTGGTTTTTGTATTGAAAATGATTCATTCACCCAATATCTTTCCCCATTGGTCTTTAACTGTCTTTTAAAAATGTGTGTGTGTGAAGTAACTCACTGGGGCTTTGGCTTGAATGTGTGTTTGTCCTTCTCAGGAACCACTGACATTAGCTTCGTTGACCCTGTGGTTGTTGGCAGAAATGTCTTCAGTGTTACTAACGACTTTCTGAGTGAAATATCCGGATACATCCAGGATGTGCTCTGTGCCATCTTTGATGTTATACTGGACACAGTACAAGGTACAGTATTTTAACCTGCATGTTTACCACTACCATGTAAACTCTCCTGGATCCTGCTGACTGCTGTTTTCACTTTTTCTTTTTCTGTTGATCAGATATCCAGCATGCTTTGGGATTCAGCCCCATGTCAGCTCTGACGAGAACAGCAGAAATCGCCAAAGAGCAGATAAACATGCTCGTGAACTACATCTCCACGATGCTGATTGGTGAACAAGGTCTGTTTTAACGTGTGACGACATGTCATTTACAAATCAGCTACCTTACAACACTATTGCTAGTATACCACTGTCTTTGCATTTGCCGTAATTACTCATACTACGATATGAATGAGTATGGTAATGGAAGAAATAAATAATCTGAAGTTGTATGTTTCAGTACTATGAACAGCAGTTCATACTGACTGTGCTGTGTTTCAGGGATCATACCTGAAGGCTCCATTGACCCCATGAAAGTGGTTGAAGATGCCGTGTTGGAGTTCTCAGACAAGAAAGATTTGTTTGTGGCTTACATGTCGAGCATGTTTGTTGCTGATCAAGGTATGCGTCTTTGCATTAGTTATATACAATAATAACATAAAAAATCTAGCTAAAGCATAACAAGACACATAGTTAAAAATACACGGCTGCATACTTTACCCTATTTTCTTCTCTTATTTCAGGCGAACCCGCTGCCACACCGGTTGTAAATGTCAAAACTGAAAAAGGTTTCACTTTTTATTCCAGTGTTATTACACCTAAAAGAGTCTTACTAGTATATGACTGCACATTACACCCCATGTGCACAACATGTCTGTTTCTTCTCTTTCTTTAGATGAAAGTGTTACTACCCCATCTAATATGAATCTGGTACGAAGGAAAGGTAAGTAATGAAAATAAATCCCTTTTCCTTGCTGTAACACAAATAAATCATTCATTATTTAAATTAAACTAATTGTGTTTCATTACCATGTTTCCTTTGAAATGTAGGTGAATTTCTGCCACCTTTTGAAAAAGGTAAGAAAACACCACCCTGTGTTGCGGAAATACACTATAATGTTATTTAGGTGCAATGTATGTTGCCAGCAAATAGTTGCCTTTCATGCATGTTCGCCTTGATTTTTTGTTTTTCTTGCCACTTTGTATGAGCTGGTCTCAACTCTGCCTCTTACACAATACAATACAGCAAGCCTGAAGATGAAATTGTTTGTCAATCTAATTTGAATAAAATCCATTTTTGCACAACAAATATGCATCATAACCACTGTATACTTTCATTGTAATAAATGTATAATATATGTAAGTCATTTGTGACTGCATCTGTCCCTCTGTTTGTCACACTGTTTGTTGTATGTAACAATTCATGGAACTTTACATTCATTTGTTTTTTGGTCCAGTCGTCATGTTTTGTGTCGTATGTTAAAACGTTTTTTTTTTTTTTATTTCTATGTTGTATTGAGCATGTCTTTAATGTGTGTCCTTTGGAGTGCCATTCCTCTGACTGACTGACCCTATAAACATCTGTTATATACTGTATGTGTATGTATTTATCTGCATTATTTGTACTTTCTTCTGTTACTGTAAACACTCACTAAAGCAAGAAATGTGAACTAATACGCCGCTGAAATTGCACTATGTACTGAGGTTTGAGTAAAGTTTGTTAAAAAGTACACTGCCTAGCTGTACCTTTAACAAAAAAAAAGAACAAAAAAAATCTATTTATCCGTGACGCATTTTTTTCTGCATTTACACCTTCAGTAGAAATGTATGTCGGAAAGTATTAAGGATGACACTTTATTGGTTTTCGTCATTTCCTAGATTTGTTGGCAGCAAACTCATTGTAATGATCAAAACAAATGTAGAATGTCATTAACTGCAGCATGTGGTGTGTATACTACATAATGTTATGAATGGTCATTGTTCCCATTTCACCCCATCAAATTCTTCTGTACCTGAAAATAAGTTGGGAGCATTTCCATGTAAAGAGGTGAAGGTCAGATAAGACAGGCCTCATGCGTTGATGATACAGTTACAGAGATCATGAACGCTGCCAAAGAAGAAGCTGCTGCTGCTGCTGCTGCTGCAGAGTTAAGTGTTGCCCCAGACTCAAAGATTGAGGAGGAGGAGGAGGCTGAAGTTCCTGCAGATGCAAAAGAGGCAGAGGAAGACGATGGTATTCATACGGTTTTTCTTTAAATGTCACATTCATTAGTCAGATACAAGATCGATAACAGGCACTAAATTTGTCACTATCACATCACTAGTGAAACATGTCGACCTTGAAGAGACTGAGCAGGAACCATCACGGGAAGATGAGGGACACAAAGTTGATACTGAAGAAGAAGAGGAGGAAGAGGAGATTAAAGCAGAGGAGGACGCAGCACACGAGGAGGAGGAGAAAGAAGAGGAGGAAGGTGTTGGCACAGAAGAGGAGGAGGAAATAAAAACAGAGGATGATGCAGAAGAAGAAGAAGAAGAAGAGGGACATATTAGAACGGAGATTGAAAAAGAAGAAGATGAGCCAAAAACTGAAGAAGAGGTGGTAGAAGCTGAGGGAGAGGAAGAGGAGACCGAAGCTGAAGACGTTTTTGTAGGAAGGGAGAAGGAGGAGGAAACAAAAACAGAAGAAGATGCAGTAAAAGAAGAGAAGGAGGAAAAGGAGACCAAAACAGAAGATTTGGTAGAGGAGGAGGAGGAGGAGGAGGAGGAGGAGGAGGAAGAAGAGGACACCAACGCTGAAGACATTTTGGTAGAAGAGCGGGAGGAGGAAGAGGAGGAGGAGGAGGAAACTAAAACAGAAGAAGATGCAGTAAAAGAAGAGGAGGAGACCAAATCGGAAGATTTTGTACAAGATGTGGAGGATGAGGAGACAAAAAACAAAGAAGTTTTGGTAGAAGAAGGGGAGGAAGCAGAGGAGACAAAAACTGAAGAAGATCTAGTAGTAGAGGTGGAGGAGGAGATAAAAACTGAAGAAGATGCAGTAGAAGAGGAGGAAGAGAAGGAGGAGACAAAAACTGAAGAGGATGCAGTAGAAGAGAAGGAAGAGGAGGAGGAGACAAAAACTGAAGATGCTGTAGAAAAGGAAGAGGAGGCGGAGGAAACCACCACTGAAGAAGATGCAGTAGTAGATGAGGTGAAGGAGGAGACCAACTACGAAGAAGATGCAGTAGTAGATGAGGAGGAGGAGGAGGAGGAGGAGGAGGAGGAGGAGGCAGCGGAGGAAACCACCACTGAAGAAGATGCAGTAGTAGATGAGGTGAAGGAGGAGACCAACAACGAAGAAGATGCAGTAGTAGATGAGGAGGAGGAGGAGGAGGAGGAGGAGGAGGAGGAGG
>CALSCE010010956.1:13094224-13134549 GCA_943593645.1 Bovichtus variegatus
CCGGTAGTCAAAGGTAAGAGGACACTTCTCGACATTGATGTGTGTGTTTAAATAAAGAAGACATGTATTTTCTTATTCATTCTTTTTTTATCTTGCAGAGGCAGAAGTACCGCACAAAAATGTCTCAGTAACAAAAGAGAAGGTGAAGGTTGTGCCACTGAAGAAAGGTACATCTTTTTGTTTACACGCTAACTTTAATGTTTTTCATATGCTCACCGCTACAGCATGCTCTTCATTATTCAAACTGCTCAATAACAATAACACAACTGGTGCTTTCCATTACATCTTTTTGTTTACACGCTAACTTTAATGTTTTTCATATGCCCTCCACTACAGCATGCTCTTCATTATTCAAACTGCTCAATAACAATAACACAACTGGTGCTTTCCATTAAATTTTTTTATTCAACTGTATCTTTTCTCACACTAATATTTTCTCTTTTTTCGTAGTGCCCGTAACTCCAAAAGAGAAAGTCAAATCAGCACCAACAAAAAAAGGTATTTGTAGTGATTAAACTAGCTTTACCATTCAAATATCATCCATATTCATATCATAATTAATATATGATATGTGTACAATTTAATATAATATTATTTACTATAATTGTTTTTTTTTTTGATAGTCTGCTTATTAAACAATGCTTGAATGATGTGGTGTCAGTGTGTAAAAAAATGTATATTAAATAAATAAATTATATTTTTTGTTGTTATTATTTGCTTCAGAAGCTGAGGTTCTCAAGGAGAGGAAGGTCAAGCCAGTGACTCCCAAAAAAGGTTTGTTTTCCTACATTTATGTGTAATCACATGTGAATGTCTCTCTTTTAGTTTCTGATTTGAAGAGTAAGAATTAATGGAGCCATATATTTCTCTCAGCACCTGTTGTCAAAGCAAAAACTAGAGCTGTTGAGAAGAAGAAAGGTATGCGCAGAGCTGTGTTTCTGTAGAGCTTTCGTACCTACTAACAAGCGGCTGCTGATAAAACACTCAAAACAGTAATGTTCAGAATATCATCATTAATATAGTTTCAAAGACGCACTAAGGAAAATACCCAAAATGTTTTGTCATTTTCAGTTTGATCATTTTCATGTTTAAACTTGACTTGAAAACGTACATGCTTCACTATAAGCTAATGAACTGTGAATGACTTGATATTTTGGCAGAGATCACATGCTGTAGTATCTAAGCTGCATTGGGTGTGTGTGAAAACTGGCTTGAAAAAGGCTTGTAGCTTTTCAAATGTTCCCTAGTTTCTTTAAAGTAGAAGCAGTTGTAAAAGAAAAGGCAAAGGTAAAAACCTCACAGAAAGGTGCCGATTAGTATGTATTAGTATTAGTTATGTCTGATTAAATATAGTGTGGGTTCATTTCCCACTTTTCAGATTAAAAAAACTGTATCATACAAGCCAGATTTACAGAAAATGTTCTCATGTTTAATAGCTAACATCCCACTTTCATAAACGTGACATAGTTTTAGTTCACCTGTCACTTATCTAAAAGCAGGAGTCACCATCACACCACTTTCTCCTTTCTCCTCAGAACCTGAGCTCAAGCCTGTTCTTGCCAAAAAAGGTACTGCTGATACAATCCATTATTATTTGGCAACAAATGTACTTTCCCTACTGACAACACAAACCATTTTCATTACTCTCAGCACCCGAGGTTACAAAGGAGAAGACTAAGCCCGCTCATGAAAAGAAAGGTAAATATTTCATTAAAGCTACAAAATGTCCAGAGACAAAGCGTTGTATGTTATATTTATTTTTAAATTGTGAAAATTCACAATTTAAGATTTTTTTTCTTCTTCTTAATTAGCTCCTTCTCCTTCTGAAACAGAGGCTGAAACAAAGAAAGTCAAATCGCTCCTAAAGACGAAAGGTAGCCACTGACATCTGCCTGCAGAGGATTTTCCTTGGCTTTTCTTAGCTTACAAAAACGATTGGTATCATCTAGATATATATATATATAGAATTAGATGCTAATTATGTATTACTGTAGTGTTACGTAAACATCTATGACCAAACGACATAGCAAAACCTCTTACTAAATATCAACAAATGCTTACATTCTGATTTACTCAGAGCCCAAAGTGCAAGAGGACAAAGTCAAAGCAGCTGTTAAAAAAGGTACAAAAACAACATTAATTACATCTCACATTGTCATGTTTTGCTGACAAATGTGTGTGCTGAATATTAATGTCGCTCTTCGTGTCAGTTGGACATTTTCCTTTAATTTCATGTGATTACACCCGAAGCATTGTCACAAATAAACATGTATGTATTGCATTTTCTCCCAGCATTGTTGAGGAAAAAGGCCAAACCAGTCCACGTAAAGAAAGGTAGTAGTGCTTCAGCAGGAGTAGCCCATACAACCAGTGACTGTGATTACAATGCTCTAGTTACAACATGTAGGTCATCGTAAAAGCTCTGATTGTATTGCTCAGGAGAGAAACAAGCATTTTGCCTATGGGATCAACAATAAATCAATATTATGCACAGTAAATGCAGAGTGGTTTTTCCATAGGCAAACAGCTTTTTCTACAGTGATCCTGATGTATAGTGTCTGCTTCTTTAGACACGTGGAGTTGGTAGATGTGCACTGCATACATTTTGTTAGACTGTTATAACTCACCTCTTACCTTGTAAAATGTAGACAATAAAGAGCAGAGATTCCAACAAAAAGACTATCCCACGCACCGAATGTTGTAATGTGTGGAATGTAGGAAGCAGACATTGCACAGACTCAGAGCCAGAAGCAACAAAAGTGGAAAAAACAGCAATAATCTAAATTTCCCAGATCACACTTCAGATCATTGTTTTTGCAGAAAAGCCCAAAAAAAGATGCACATCAAACACTAATTACAGCTTTTGAATGTAGTGAGATTCCACATGCTCTGCAAGATGCTTTTAGAAGCTTTTAGAAATTCAATTCTTCTTTTTTTTTTTGTTTGCTTGTATTGCTGTGGCTCCAGCTGCAATATGCATTGTTGGAAAATGAGCTAATCGTTGCTTCCGCTCACAGGTGCTGGGTCCCAATTGCCAGAGTCTGACCTTAGTTTCCCTTTTGCAGAACTGGAGACTCCTAAAGAAAAGGACAAACTTGCTGCAGTGAAGAAAGGTACAGTGTTTAGTACAATGACTGCTATTATTCCACCATTATTTAGATAAATGTATTGTGGAACATGGAAAATGTCCATTTGGTGATGCATTTGAGGCTAAGGTTTTGTAGTCTAATATATATGGTGCAACTCTACCACTAGAAATACTTCCAAACATAGAACTGTACGTTATATCAATTGCATTTTCTTCCTGATGATGCAGCCGTTTCTAGGGAAAAGACCAAACCAGTCCGTGTGAAGAAAGGTACATTTGTGGTGCTTCAGTAGAGGCAGCACGTCATGTAACCATGTAACCTTCATGGTAATCCGATTACAACATGTAATCTGAAGGCTGAGAATATTTTCCTGCTGAATGAGAAAGTGTCTCTGAGTCCGTTATAGGAAATATCCATGAGATTTATAGATTTTTATTCAGCAAGAAACTATTCATCTGTGTAATTTTAGCTTTTTCCTTCACTGCGTTGTAGATGGCATTTTTTTTAACGACCCTAAGAAGTCTCTTGGTGGTGATGCTTTGTGTTTTTGCTTTGCCGTGGTACTTTATGCATGTCTTTTCATAGCAAATAAGTTTGAAGTAAATGAGCCGACATCCTGAAACTAGTAAAACTTGCGCAAATGCTACACTGGCTCACACAAGCTCACATGTGAAACAGAGCCTGAGGTTTCAAAAGAAAAGGTCAAACCCACTGCAACAAAGAAAGGCACTGCATACTGTATGTCTAGCTTTGAGTATAGCCTTTAATTACATCAGTAAACCTAAAATATGCTGTAAACGTATAGAAAATGTGTGATTTATTGCAGAGGAAAGAGTTCGTAAAGAGCCTATAAAGAAAGTTATCTTGATTGTTAAAAAACGGACTTTGTGACCAGACAAACTGTTTACACTACACCTAATACTGTACACTGTAGATGTGAATTATTCAAATAAAGATTTTTTATTTATTATTTTTCTTTTTTTAGAAAAACCAGTTGAGAGGAAGGCAGCCAAAGAAGAGAGAGCTAAAGGTACACCAGTGTGCAGTCATCATTAAACATTAACATCATCAAATTATCAGTGTGAAATTTATTTAAAAAATATTATTACCAGTGTACTTTGTAGGAAGCGATTAAAATCTTTTGACTAATAATAGTTATTAATCTTGTGTTGCTATCAATAGAGGACAGAGTTCTTAAAGAGATCCAGGAGCCGGCAAAAAAAGGTATAATTGTTTGTTAAGAAACTCAAATCTGCTGTTTAAAATACATAGAAAATGTTAAAAAAAAAAAAGAAAGTAAAATGCTCTTTTTGTCGTAGAAAGAGTTGCTGAGAAGAAAGTTGCCAAGGAGGAGAAAATAAAAGGTAACGTGAAGTGGAGCTGGAATTTAGAGTAATATGACATTGCGCTGTTTTATGGTTAACATCGTGGTTTTATTTCTACAGCGGAGCCTTCTGTATCAGACAGCTTTCAACTGGAAGGTAAGTGCAAATTCCCCTCTCATAACCGAAATATCACACAAGTGTGCAAATTGCACGCCCGGTCTTCTGTCTGGATGCCAGAGAGAGGCGAGGAACACAGTGTTCTGAACTGTACTGTCTTATATTGTACTGTCCTCCACAGAAGAGCTGCCCTACTTCCAGTGTTTCTTTGTGGACGAGGAAGAGGCCCAGTTTCCTTTCTACGCCTTCTCACCGCTGCAGATTTGAAGCTTCAGTCTGAATCCAGCCTGAGGTTTACAATTTAGTCCATTTCACTGGTAATGACAAGGTCACGTCACGCTCTGCGCTGCTGAAACGCAGTCTGCTGTTCACTGATGTTTTTCACGAGAAAACCCTGGATACCAGAGGATGATGGACCGATTTTTATTTTACTTCCAGATTTTGGTTGAGCTCTCTTTCCAAATACATGCAGCCAGTGTCATTCCTTTCTAATTTTTTTATTTTAGTGATTTATTAATTTATTTTCTGTGTAAAATTGTTTTGAAAGGTGGATATCATGAGAATAATGGAACAATATTATATATTACCTCTGTGGATCATTCATTTAGATCCTCACAGCAACACATGCAAATAAATAAAATGACACATTTTTTAAAGAAGGAACATATTGCTGTAAACCCGGGTACAGAAATGGCCACAATTGCGGATTCAAGGCGGACAAAGGTTCGATTCCCACATTTACTTGAAAAGTGGTTTGTACAGTCATCTGTGTAATTCTAGCTTTTTCCTTCACTGCATTGTAGATGGCAAATCTTTTAATGTTCAACTTATCCTGTGCTTAAAGCCCTGGAATCAACAATTGGGCTCTTATAGTGTTTGTGCATAATTCCATAATTCTTGATATTCATTGATTGATTCAGTCATTTCAAGAAAACTTTCACTTATTCCTTTATCTAATGAAAGGAACGGTTACTATGTCTGTTACGTGTCAAAAGGAATGACCACGCACTGTATATGAGAGCTCCCAATGTACAGATGAAACACTACCTTTAAAGTCTTATTAAACTGTCGACGTGTGCACACAGCTCCTCATTTTGACACAAACAAGCATCGCATTGATTGTCAGAATGAGGTTTGAGTTCACATTTAAGTATCAGATTCATTCTATGATTGGACGACATGTTGGAAACGTTTTTTGTTTTTTTCCAGCTGCTCACTGGTCCCATACTTTTACTTAAGGCATTTGAATTTGATACTTATTTTAGTCAATGAGAGGGTGAGTATAAGCCTTTTCTTGCACTGTTATCAAAGAAGTTTCACAAGCTGGAACATTAAAAGTAGGGCACATGTGATGGATATTGTTGTCAGTCAAAAGGGAGGTGGATAACCGCGATTCCTTGATAGACCAAAACACACTGCCGCTAACTTTGGTTCTGTGGCTGTTTGACTGTGCGCACAACATAGAAATATGATGTGTTTTTAGCAACCTTCACAACAGGTTCTTATACATCAGACAGAAAACATTATGCTAGGGAAATTGTTTAAAGTCTTTGAAAAGAACACGATATTAATGTATATCTCATGTAATTACATCCCATTAACTGTGCTAAACCACACGGTCACAGGATTCATATTACAGTTTATGAACATCCTCTGCAAGTGATGCACAGTATTATGGGTTATGAGTTCAGATGGATTTCAGGTCACGTATTCGAAATCTCTGAAGAATGAGAGAAGATGAGACGAGAGAGCTGCAAGAATCAGCTCTTGTGCAGGTAACGTTGACAACCTGGACGTGGTTGTGTTGCAGTGTAACATTGAAATGAACCATTTATAATCGTTGATTATATCTTACGCTCTAAATTGAGGCAGATGGCGGCACATGTTTG
The DNA here is from genome assembly GCA_943593645.1 of Bovichtus variegatus. Classification (NCBI taxonomy): domain Eukaryota; kingdom Metazoa; phylum Chordata; class Actinopteri; order Perciformes; family Bovichtidae; genus Bovichtus; species Bovichtus variegatus. The sequence goes on from CALSCE010010956.1 coordinate 13,100,645, forward strand.
AGCAGATGATCTCCGATGTAAACTGGTACATTATTTCTCAGCTTGACCCAGCTGTTGTTTACGTATGGCTCTTTACATTTTGCTCCATATGCTGCGAAGTAGACAGTTATCACAGCTTGTGGCACTAATCCCAAGTTTAATCAAAAGTAAATCCACTTATCTTTTTATATTTTTTATTAGAATAATAGAAAACACACTCTCTATTATGATGCATAAGGCACCCTGCAGCTCACAGTGAGCGTAGGCTCCAGTAACTGTACTGTAACAGCTGGAGTTTTATGGTGATGCTCCGCGATCACTGATTTTGTAGGTGTAGGTTTTGTTCCCATGAATATTTATTTAGTGGAATTGGATTTTTGTGAAGAAGATATTGTTGCTAGTATTTAAAAAAAAAAGAGGTTTGGATTTATGGTGAAAAAAAGATGAATATTTGTTTCAATCGTTTTAACTGAATTGTATCTGAAGACTCACTTTAACCAGGTAAACGTGCAATACATTCATTTTTGAATATCTCAGTGATCAAAGCACTGTCTGTTCTTTTGATAGTCCTTGAATTAAATGTGCATGTTTTTTTTGGTTTTATGCTCACAAATGTTTTTTGTGATATTTTTTCCCGACTTTGAGAATGGCAACACTAAATACTTGAACTTGTGAATCATTTGATACCAATAACTGACTCTGTGGTGTTGGTAACAAGTACAAGTACCTAAACATTTATATTTAAGATAATCTCATTGTAAATAGTGAAATAAATGGAAAAATAGAGAGTTTTATCCCCTGAACCATTACTACTAGCACTGCTCTTTAACTGCAGGTAAATCACATTATGTATCATTTGTCGATTACATCTTCCTTATTGCTTGCGAATAATAGCAATTTGACATTAAAACATAGCAATTGAAAAGTTTCTTTTGTAAGTCTTGTCTTTCTCTAAAGGTGCCAACCACAACATCTCTTACACAAAGTGTCCAGACTTTTTATCAGGTTGTGGCAATATTCTTAAATGTTGCAACTAAGTAGATGAAGAATTTAGCAAAGAACAAAAAAAAAATTGCTTGAGTATTAAGTGTATTACTAAAAGTAATTATGGCCATATTTATATTTTTTATGCAAACGTTTTCAGTTATATCAATTGTATACAGTTTTGCATGTGGGAGCGGGTTTCTCAGTCTACATATTTTTGAATATCTATATGGTCATCTTCGATGAATTCTGCCTAATGATTAGGTTTTGATAACTTCAAAAATGTTATTCTCTATGAGAAGCTTGACTATTTAAAGATATATCTTATTTATTTATTCAACCATTTAGTTATGTTTTTTGTCAATTTTATCATGCAAAAGGTTATTTCAAAGCCATTTTTACACTGCCAGGTATGTAATTGTGGTGGAGAATACTAGTGCAGCCTTTATACGGAATGACTGTTCTAGTATGTCATTTATAACCTGTGTAATATGTGTGTTATCATAGAATACAACCAGAGACGTGGATTTTTAAATGACCTAAGGACCAGTTTCCTCAATAGTATACAGCCCTGATGAGTATATGATGTACACGTGTTTGAATGGGAGATAGTAAGAGCAAAACAAACTGAAGGCGATACAGTAGATGGTCAGGTCATCACGCCATATTCCCCCAGTGAGGCCAGAGAGAGGTTACTGCAGGTCAGTTTACACCGCTGACACAGATTCCACACAAAAAGAAAACTCCCTCGGCTCTCCTGAGAACAGAAGAAGCAACACTTCACCATTATCTCTCTAACATGGAATTTGATAATCTCCCTTTTTCTGCCTTTTCAGTGTGATTGTGCCGCTGTGAATATCGTTACCTAAACTGGCCTGAACTTGCCTTGTAATTGTTTTCACCCCAAAATACTTATGCAAATGATTTTGCCTGGTTTTGTGAGAATAGAGGCAATTTTTGGCATACTATGACTGTAGCATAAAGACGGGTCGTGATTGAAATTAATTCAGTGAGCAACAGCCAAATGAGTTCCACTCCAGTTACCACAGTGTCTTTGTGTCGCCTGCTATTCAGAGATGGCCAAAAACTTGGCAGCCTGTGCGCTGCGACCAGAAGAATGGCCACTTGTAGTCACAGCGTTCAGCAGGCTAGACACAGCTCACGGGGCAGGACAGGGAGGATTTAGCTTGGCTTCTTAAAATGTGGGAAAGATGAAAGATAAATTAGGGAACTTTAAAATGAACACAAGCTTAAAAACAGCATCCTCTTGTTTATATCAAAGATGTAAAGACCAACAGTTGGAGATGACAAAGTTTCACCTACAGAGTCTAATTTTAGACTTCGTATCATATCCCATATCCCACAGTTAAGAGTTCAAACTGTCCACATCCGGCACAGTGTCCTTTCTTATCGTCGTCGGTGTGTCCTGCGTCATGCCAGCGGCAGCACGCAACCGCGGTTGGTCTACACACCATCGAATGATGCCTCTACGTAATGACACCACAACTAAAACCGGATTATCCCCGAGGCGAGTGACATTACCAACCCCACCCCCTCCGGCTCCTAGTCGTTTCTGACCATCTGGGTGTTACTAGAGGACATTAATTCCCATGAGTTCAATGGTCACACTGGCTGCTGGTGCTGCACGGCCGGCTCTGGCCCGCACCATCACCCTGCAGCTGTCACCTGGAACTGACCCATCACAGGGAAAGCACTGTTCCCACAACTTAGGTTGACATAATAGAAAAGAAATGTAGGACTGCATTCAAAGTTGCATGAAAACAACAACATCCTAAATGAAAAGGAAAGCTCTGTCGAGATGAAGCCGTACTGATGCAGCACTTGTGACTTTTAAATAGCAACTGAAAAGTCTGAGACACGAAAAAGGGTTTAGTCAAGCAGTTTATTTTTCCCTTTTTGTCATGTGATGCACAGAATGTAACACTTTTAGGCCCTTCACATTCTGAATTTCTTACAAAAGATTTCCTATAATATTTATCTCATGTTACAATAGCAAATCAAGTGCAAATCACTGCATACTTTAAAAAACAAACAAACAAAAAACATTTTCGTTTAAAAATAAAAAAAACACCTTGTTGATCGTTTGCAGTGCAGGGATGATTTGCTTATTTAAGTGGATGGTAAAGTTAGGCTTTCTCATATGTGCGGACTGCCTGGACTCCTTCAAAAGTCACAGTCTGTGAGGGAGAGAAGAGAAAATATTACATATACACATATTATATGTGTAATATATACATATTACATGATGCTACAGTTCACGATGCTACAGCTGCGATTTTATTGCAAGGTCTAGAAATCATTAATGTAAAGCAAGTTTTCTTAAGTCCATTTGGGTCATATGACATCAGTTATTACTCTAATTGCAAAGGCGAGGCTTGTTTATTTGTATGGAACATTTCAAAGTTCAAAGTGCTTTACAAATGACAAATGTAACCACAGTGACAAATACAAAATTATTGTCACTGCAGGAGTTTATTTCATCAAGTTATGTGTGTTATTCAATCTTACCGTCACCATCTTCCCATCCTTGATTTCTCTGACAAATTTGGTCTCTTTGCCGTCCCACTTTTGCACTTGCACAAGTTTGTCTCCTTCCATGGTGAAGGTAGACTGCAAGCACAAGCACAGTATAATTGGGTCAATTTACAGCCAGACCACATGGGGATAGAGAGAAGATTACACCCTGAATTTTGACTTACTTTGACATGTCGGTCATCGGGTGTTGTCTCATCAAACTCCTCTCCAAGTTTGGAGGAGATCTCAGTGTTCCTGAAGGTGCTCAGGGTTTTCACCACCAGTTTGTCCCCATCCTGACTGATCACCACTGTTGGTTTGGTGACATTTCCCACTTGTCTGGTGGCAAAACCAACCCCTGTAAAAAAAAAATTAAAAAAAGAAAAGAAAAAAAAAATTCTAAAAATGTGCCTTTAGTAATATCATTATGTTGGACACCAGTTAAGACAGTGACAACTTTTTTTTTTTTTTTTTTTTTTTTTTACTTCTTTTCTTTACTTAAAATACAAACATGAGCAATAGCAAATTATTCCAAAATCACAACATTGCTCACACTACAATTATCTAATTTCAAAGACAAAAATGAATTATCTTACCAAGTGCCTTCATGTATTCATCAAAGTTCTGGCTGTCGACCAGTTTCCATGTTGCACAGAAAGCATCAACCATTTTTACAGAAGTTATCGGTCCAGTTCAGTATTAAACTATCAGACAGCCTCTGTTCTCCGTGAAGTAAATCCTGCAGCGTGTCTGCCGGAGAAATTAATACCGTGACAGAGGGCGGGGACACGAGCGGCAGCGTGAAAGCTGATTGGATGATCCAGACGCTTTGTGGGCTGTGATTGGTCATCACAAAATTCCGTTGATATATTACTGTATTACTGTGTTGTCTCCAAAGACTGTCTACAAAAAGTATATATGGTTGTCTCCGTGATAAACATGAACATATAGATACATGTATGTACATTTTATTTCATTTTTTTAATTTTTATACATATCTCAGTATTACACAGGGATACAGTTCTTTTACAGCCAACATGTTTAGCAGGTGTAATGCTTACCATGTTCATCGTCTTTAGCATGTTAGCTTGCTAAAATGTGCTAAAAAAAAACAAAAAAACAAAACACAATGTAGACATGAGTAAAGCTGAGGCAGATGAGCGCTCCATTACCTGAACAAAAGATTGGACATATCAAAACTTGGACCTGATGATGGTGCTGCAGAAAAGAATTAATAGATCACCTAAGTTATTATGATTCCCATGCTTTTTATCTTTTCCAATTTGATCATTTAGGATTGATGGCTTAATGGATTATTGGAAAATCATATAAAAAAGGTGTAATAGTTGCGGAGACATTTCAAATCAAACCCACAAATGTAGCCACATGTTGGCGCTAAAAGGTAAAGTCAGGGCGTCACCCAAGTCATTAGGATTCATGATATGGGAACCATGATTCAGCCTAATTAACCAGACATGACTGACAGGTAACTACTGGATACCTTTATTGTTGATCAAATGTTTCCTGCAGACACAATCCGACAGGGATACAAACATATATCCACTGTCATAATACAGTAGAGCAGTCCTCAATAACACCAAAGACGTAATCAATAACACTAGTAAATGATAAAAAAAAAATGGTTAATTCACTATTGCTAAGTATATTGTCAAAAGAAAAAGATTAAATGTACTACTTGCAAATTCTTGGCACAGATCAAGGCCAAATTTCTACATGAAACAACCTGCATACAAAATATTTTAACAAAATCAGATTTCTCTCCAAAAAAAAAAACACATCACAATGTATACAGTAACAAAATAATTTGTCACTTTTTTTAATTAAATTATCTATAAGAGCTTGGTTTTTTTTTTCTTCCCTGAAGTTTCACATATAGTGCATGCAAATTCAACATTAAAATGTTTCACAATGAAAACCCATGGGGCAACTCAGGGATCTTTACTTTTACATAATGAAGGAGGCATAAAGGATTTGAATGTTTACAGTATATTTCTGAAGCAGCTGTGAGCAGCAAATATTTCTGGCGTCAAAGATGGTTACATAAACAATAAAGTTTGGCTCCATACAGTTATTCCTTTGAATGAAAGGTTAAAAAAAAAAAAGAAAGAGCACAGTCTGCTTTAAATTACAGCTCTAAAGAGGGTGGATCATGTCCAATAAAAGCCAATAAAACGATTTAACTATTTATAGAATATGACTAAGCCAGACAATCTATACTTTAGCAGGTGATGCGTCATGTCAACACATTAAATGAAAAGAGCCAAATTATCAAACTATGCGTTACTGAAATTACTTTTTAACCATAGCTGACTAACAGCAGGGGTTTTTAGGTTAGAAAAATGTAATTATGAATTAAAACAAGAACTTCTGGGTGAAAACGGACAGGGCAGCAGAGGTAGAACGAGAGAGGTAGAGAGTGAGGTAGGGAGGACAGAGCAGCATTGAGGCTTCTCCACATTAAGGCCTATCTCTCCTCTCCTTTATCAACCTAAGACAAGCCCCATGATCCAGATAAACGTTTTTGTTCTTGGTGTACAGTGACAGGTTTATCATCAAAATGAGCATCACTTAAAACCCCATATGAACAAGAAGACCTAATGATGGTTGATTTTTTTTTTTTTAAAGCCACTGGCTGGTGGCTACAAGTCTGTAAACCACCTGATTGCTATAGTTTATACACAACAGTATATGAGATAGAAACTCCAGTTGGCACAAGTGTCAGTATATAACTGCCAGCATGTACTGTAATATCAAAAAAACACTTGAAGTAGAAACAGTTTTCTCTGGGTTCATACTTTAAGTATAAAGGTTACAAATTACCTACTGATCCATGCTGCAAAAAAAAAAAAAAAAAAAAAAAACTGTCTACAAATATGTCTCAGAAAATAAAAATAAAACCGCAATTTCATTAAATAAGGGCGTTTGGTGGTTGTAATTAAGAAATCTTGTTCCTAGAAAAAGAAAAACAAACATGGGGCACCTAATAAGAAATCCAGTAATATTGCATTGAAATAATGCAAATTACAGTCAAATGTTACAAAACAGCAAATCAAAACTGCACTTCCTAAAAACAAAAGACTTTGATGTATGCCAGTTTTGAAAGATCTGTGGAAAAATTAAAAATAAAAAGACTGACGTCAAGTAGATTGTCCTAGTTGCATGATGGGATCTGTGTGCGTGCGCATGTGGCATTATAGGTAGTTCTGATGCGTCCATGCACCCATGGGAGCAGGGTGCTATCTGAATACCCCAACGTTGATCGACAGCGCTACCTCTGGTTTCCTGGATTTGGTTAGTCCAGTCCTCTTCTGTGGTCCAACACCAGAGCATGCAGCCTGCCCTCTGAAAATCAGAAAAGGTATAGAAAAAAAAAAAAAAAAAAACAGTTACCAAAGGATCATGAATTAAAGTTGCACAACATGATGCATGATCACAACTAATTGACACAATTCCGTAGTATTACAGCAACAGTACATATCACTGAAGTCACAAGATGATTGCCATATAATAAATACCATACACCGTTTTCTTTTCATTACTCTGTAGTCAAGCAATAACATCTAGAAAACCACGATCACAATTGTTACACAAAACAACAAGTATTTCCCCTGCAGCTGCATGTGTCAAAGTACAGGAGTCACACCCTTTCCTGCATTGCTCTGTCTGCTCTCTGAGCCTCTGCTGGCCCCGCTCATCCTCCAGGGTGAGGAAGTCCCTGTTGTTGTCAATCAAAAGATTCTGGGAAAAATATCAAGAACAGAGTCAGTGTTACTCAAACAAAAAAAGACTACATTATAAAACAAACGGGGTTTTATCAATACCTTGATGCCGATTGTGTCGCCATCTTTGAGGTGAAATGGTGCTCCCAGGAGTGACTCTGCCTTTCTCTTCTTTTTCTTTTTGGAAACCTGCTGGTTCTGAAAGTAAAAAAAAAAAAAAAAAAAAAAAAGGCATACGACATATTATTCACTGATAATGTGACAATGAATTAGCAACATTGACAAGAATAACAAGATTTTGGGATACTTTCTTTCCTTATGAAGTAAAAATCCTGCAGGTTTATTACATGCAGTTAACATTTCTTTCTCATGTTCTTCCCAAACCCTCTGAAGCTTTACCATTTCCTCTACTAACTTTTCTATTGAGCAAGAGTCTGCAGGTACAATATGGATTGCGCCAAACACCAAAAACAAGTTCCTTCTCAAGAAGTGACTCTTCTAAATCTTACCCAGCTTGAGACTTCCTCCCAGGTGTGCCTGTCTGGCTGGTGTTTGGCCAACAGCAGCGAGTCAGGGGAGAGGCCGTAGTGTGCAGCCAGAGAAGTGCGCAGAGAGCGAGGAGAAGAGTCACGGGTTGCGTCCCAAACCAGCTCCTCTGGAGGATAGAAACACCTCTCCCCTGGCACTCCCATTTTAACATTCAGCATCACATCTTTAGGACTTAAGAACAGAAGAACAGAAATAACTTAAATTAAAAAAAAAGGGGAAATGCACATACAGGAAAAGAAGAGTCCTTTCTCATATTATGGAGGGATGCTACATAAGAAAACGGTTGAGAGCCCAAACTTTACCCAAGATCTTCTTCTTTTAGTAGCTGTTGCACACAAAGGTCTGTACCACTGGTCAGCTTCAGCTTCCTGATCACGAAACATTTGCATTTATCGATCATAAATAGAATCCGGTGGCCATTACATTACACATATGTAGGAATAAACGCTGTGGCGGGAAAGTGTTCATACTTGAGTGTGAGCTGTTGTCCTCTGAGGATACGTTCCAGCCTTTGTCCCTCAAGCTGCCACACACGCATGAACGCAGTGGTCGGCATACACACATCCTGAAGGGCACGCAGCGTCAACACCTGATACACAAGTAGACAATAAAGTAGAGCAAAATGGAGTATCTGGAAATATTTGCTTAGAAAAACACATTAAAAAAATACACTTTTAATGGCCTGATTTTTAAGTCTTCTATAAAAGAAAAAAGGGACAGCGTTTCCTTTACACGCGTTTCCTTTTAGTTGGCTTAAAAAAGGATTACCTTACAAGTACCGGAGACCATCAACTCCTATTTTCAAAATATACATAACTTTCATACACTACCTGAGTCTTGAGATCCTCCAGGGTCGCCTCGTCTGATATCTCCACCTGTCCTGCACTTCTCAGCTCTGCAATGTTGCCGGCCATCACGAGCAGTGAGAGACTGTGAGTTTCACAGTCTGTCGCAGCCTCCAGCATTTGCTCCTCACTGTGGCCGTTGTCGGCGTCATTAAAATCCATGGAAACTTCTGAGCTGTTTCTGGGATCCAGATACAGCCACACAGATAACTTGAGAAAACCCTGGCAGAAAAAAGAAAAGAAAAAAAAAAAAGGCTAAAGAGAGAGGTAATGTTCTAGTATATAATGAATCTGCAGACAAAATCCAAACATTTAAGTACCTTCGGAGGAAGTTGTCCTTCTGTGACGATTAATGTCTCTCCATTGTTTATCTTCAGCTCTGACAGAGAAGCATCCTGAGAATAAAGCGTTGTTGTTTTTGAAATGGGAAAGTATACATACTTTTCTGTCCAAATATATGGAGACTATTCAAAGTTTTGCTGTCGTAAGAGTGGGTTTTGCCTTCTGGTACACATCGGATTTTAGTTATATACACAAGTATTCATTCTTGGTTTAGTATTTTGTTCGCTTTCAGACAATATTCTCTGAAGTATGAAGTTTTCTTGGTGCTAAATGTCATTAACAATGTTAGTGGTAAAAGTACAAGTGATAAGCAGGAGCAAAGTAAAACAAGGAACTAAAGAAAACGTACATCTGTAAACACGGTTTAGTTTAGGTAAGACATATTGTGCCCACTATAGTCAGCCACTCACCTCATTCATAATGGGCTCTCCAACCTCCTCACACCAATCGAGCCTCCTTAAGTGCCAACAGGTACCTGTAAACACACATTTAAATGACATTAACAACTAGATATTGCGCCAAAATACTACAGTAAAAAAATCTGTTTGACTACAGTCTTACAAAAAGAACAGATAATCTTGGTGAACCGCAGCACTCAATGCACAAAAATGTAGTCAGAGTACATGCAAGTTACATACAGTACAATAGGAAAACAGAAAAAAACTGTATTTTTACCATCAAATCCAACATCATCCAGCATTGCCTTTAGACACTGCAAAAAAAAAAAAAAAAAAAAAAAAAAAAAAAAAAAAAAAAAAAAAAAAAAAAAAAAGTACACATACATGTAACATAAGCACAAAATGAATGTTTCACAAAATAAGTTTCCTCACCTCTTTCACAGTACAGGTTTTCTCCACAATTATGTCCATCTCCATGCCAGCAGAGGGTGCTGTGCCCACAGAGAAGTGCAAGAAAAGCTGCAAAGATAAAATCTCACATCAACAACATCAATCAAGCATTTTAAAACGCTCGTAACTCTTGGATTTGTTTTAAAATGTAGGATAGGACAAGTTTACCGGCACTTAAAGGTTCTGTAACAGTCACCTGTGCAGCTGCAAGTACAAAGGATTTATTGAAGATTTCAAATAAAAAAGACACACCTGTGATGGCTTGGGGGCATTTCCCGGACAGAGAGTCAGTGTGGTCATGAGTCGCACTCCCGCATCCCGAACACTCAACTCTTCACACACTGTCAAGTAGACCAGTGAGACAACACAAGTGCACTTAGTAAATGTGTTCGAAAACTTCAAAGGCCGATGATGAGAAGACAAATTACAAGCAGGGGGAGTACCTTTTAAACATTTTATGAGGGGGCACTGTAAAGGAACTCTTAATATTTTTGTTAAAATGAGGGGAATTTCCAGCTCCAAATTATCTGCACCATTTAAAATCACCTTCAGGTAACAAATGACACAGTACCTGGAGGAAGGAGTTTCCCTGTGCAGTCCACCTGTCTCAGACAGTGCTGTGCACCTGGTCAGCAAGACAAAAAACAACAACAGCTGATTTAAGAATGTAAGAATTCAAAACACAAATACACATTTTGTGATTGCCTGAACAGTAGCTGAGATAAAAAATAAAAAAATTACTTGAAGAAACATGGGAAGTTCTGAGACAATTTTCGTGGTCATCCTTAGGCATCATTTATTTATATACGTTTATATAAAATATATGATCCTTTAGTCAAGTAATGAGAATACATATTTGAATCATAAATTCACAATATTCAAAACCTGAAGCAGTTTGGCCTCAAGATTGAAGTGTTTCAGTCTAATGGCCTGTTATTCCATTTTGCAAGTGACATTTATGATATTTTCCATTTTACTTCATTATTACTAAAATAAAATGAAACTTTTCATCATTCAACGATGTTCGCTTGTAAATTGTAAAGCATACTTTATACACATAAAACAGATTGCTGGTCGAATTATCTTGTGTACTTGAGGGATGCATTGTGTTGCTGCATCATTTAAACAAATACTAAGTGGGACTCACATCTACATACATGCATACTCTATAATGGAGGGAGGGGGGAAGGGGGGGGGTTATGTTTGATTTGCCTGGGGGTAGCTGCAGCTCTTCTATGGCCCTCTGTTTCACCTCACACAGCAGCTGTAAGAGAGACACATTTAACAACTAAATAGCTTTTGGAAAGAGCAATGTGATGTTTAAAACTGAGGGATAAAGCAGACAACTAGACAGAGCAGCACACACATTACTGACCATATTTCCTGTAGCTGGAACCTTGATCTTCCTCCTCTCCTCTTCTCCTCCTCCTCCTCCTCCTCCTCCTCCATGTGGTCGTAACTCCACCTGGAGCCAGCGGCAGTCGGACGGTGTAGTCACAGTGACAACGTCTCCATTTAGAGTGAACACGCTGAGCAAAGAGGGGAAAAAGTTAAAACACAAACCTAAAGAAAACCACACGTAATCACACTGCAGAGGATTGTACCTGCTGTCGAAGGACTGCGGCTCCAGCACCAGCAGCGCGTCTCCGTCTTTCAGCGACAGCTCCTTGAGCGTCCGTTGCATGTCATCGGGGGGGAACACCCTCCATCCACTTGCCCCTCCTCCCTCCCCTGCCCCCTGTTCTCCTCCCTTTCCGCCCTTATGCTCTTGGCACAGTAGACTCTCCACAGGCTCCCCCAGTGCCTCCCTCACCTCCCCAAGAGTCGCAGCACCTGCAAACCCTCTGGCCTCCCTTTTAAGCCCTGGCCCTCCGTTTTCAAAAGCTACACTTCCGTCCTCACAGTCCACCCGATCCTCCTCCTCCTGATACCCATCTTCCCCCAAAAAGGGACGGACTACATTCAGCAGCACTGGCTCCCACTCGGCTCCAGTTAGGACAGTCGCACCACACACCTGGAGAGATAAAAACCAGTACACAAGTCAGCCACTTGGAATCTTGTCAAGTGAGCATGGTAACAAGGAAGTGCAGTAATACCACCAAGTAGAAATACTCGGTTACAAGTTAAAGTCCTGCATTCAAAATGATTTTTTAACAGTATTAGCAACAAAATATACTTACTGAAGTGCAACAAGTAAAAGATTTATTATGCAGGAAAAAAAAATGGTCCATTTTTAGATTTCTATAGATTATAATGCATTAATGTGTTAATCACTTTAATGTTGCAGCTCGTAATTACCACTACTTTATATACTGCTGGGTATTTTAATACACCATAATTATTATTTAAAATTCTGTATTGATAATCTGAATAGTAAACAATATTAAAAAAGTATCTAGTAACTAATGTTGTCAGATAAATTAAGATAAATGGAGTAAAACATACAATATTTACTTTTGAGATGTAGTGGAGTAGAAGTATAAAGCAGCAGAAAATGGAAATACTCAAGTAAAGTACCTCAAATGTGTACTTGATAACAGTACAGTACAGTACTTGAGTAAATGTCCTTAGTTACTTTACACTACACATCAAAAGGTGTTTAATGACTAACGAGAAGGCGTTGTACTTACCTCTCGGCCGTTCCACACAAACAGGTCAGAGTTTGTACAAATGCCTGCACTGTACAGGGAGACACCGTCATCTGCAAAGAGACCCACAACCAGGATGTACTTACAACATTTGTACAAATGTTAGCCTCTTCAGGGATTTTGCATTTAGTGTCTCACCTGTAACAGTATTGTAGAGGTGTAGACCTGCAGGAAGACTCCTGGCCACAGTCAGAGCCATATCCCCTTCCCAGAGTTCCTGCATCTATATAAACAGGTGCATCAAAAAAACTGCTTATTTCCTTACATTTTAAAAAAAAACACAACAGCTAGTGTTTTTGGAAATGAAGTTACCTGATAAATAGCTAATCGAAGATCTCCCACAGTCTTTCTACGGTCAAAGCTCAGAGAGGCGCTGCCGTTCTGCTCTTTGCCGATAGGTTGCAAGGCTCCATTTTCTAGCCTGTAAGAGGGCGCCAGGTGGAGACGCAGCTCCACGGTGTTATTAGTGGCTTCAAACTCCTCACTGTGAAAGAAACAACGTGGACTGATATTAATAATTTATGCAAGAAAACTATTTTCATATACCTTTCTTCTGGGTGTTGATCCTCACCGATTTGGGAGTTTTAGCGCTGCCGCTCAAAGTCAGAACCTACGTAAGTCAGAACCTACTAAACTGCTACAAGTGTCATGCGGTAATAGTGTAATACGCGGGTTTATTTCCGTACCGCATATTCTGCACTTTGAAGTTCTCCACCTGAGCCATCTGGATGAGGTTAAGAGGAACTTTATATTGGGGATTGTTCAGAGCTGCAAACGTAGAAACACAAAACACATTTTAATAGATATTACTCATCTAATTACTTCGTCTCCTGTGTACTTGATGCCAAAGCTAGGAATACATTATTAAAATAATTTATGAACCAATTTGTCGTTTCATATAATCAAACTACCGCAATTTAAATTACCTCACTCTTTTCCATTTCACCTCTCCTCTTTTAATAGTCCCACACATGTACACAGCACAGCACACACAGTGAAATGTAGACTCTGCATTTAACCCATCCTAGTATCAGGAGCAGTGGGCAGCTACTATACAGCGATTACTATATACTACTGAAAGTACCAGTCCACACTCGTTCCTTTCCGGCTCTTGAACAGGCGACCCTCCGATTCCCAAGCCAAGTCCCTACTGGCTGAGCAATACAAACGCAAAATATGGTGTCCATTACCGTCAATGGGCCTGTGCAGCTGTGTTTTTCTGTAGAACAGCATGTATGCACTCTCTTTGCCCTGGAACTGCTTCTCTATGTCAGACTCCCTGATGGAGGTCACGGTGGAGTCATTCAGGTCAAACCAGTGGCTACCCTGCTGACAGACAGGAAGAAACACCGTGAGAAACAGGCTTCAAAGTAATCACGAGATGTCCACAAGGAACCTAGACAAAAAAAACTGAATTAAGTAGGTGTATTTTTCCCTTCAAAATGTCATTTCAGACCTTGAATTCTTGCTCGGACACCTTTTGTTCATGCTCTAGCTTCTGGTCTAGTCCTGGCTGTTGTTCGGCTGCTCCAGGGTCTGAAGGTGTTGAAGGATCAGAGTCAGTAGTCTGCTCTGCCGGGCCGGGGGGGTCAGTGACGGGGCTTGGAGGGTTTGCTTTCAGTGCCACTCGAGTACCATTAGACACCAACATGAAAACATCATTGTGGGACTGCAGGAACTACACCAGAAGAGAAAAAGCAGAGAAACAACAATTATTGGTATAAGACATATATTGGTATGAGCCCCAAAAGACATCATAAAAACAAAGAACGCAAAAATACCTTTCCTATGGGACCACAGTGTTTTCTGAACTTCTTGCTCCAGGATGAACCAATCTTATTCATGATTTTCTGTCCCAGCTGGTCCGACAGGACACTCTTTGATGGCTCCTAGTGGACAGGATATGAACAGCACCTAATTAATGAACTTTGGCTGTACTACTGACTCGACAAAGAAAAAGATACTATGAACTACACGGCCACTATACCTCGGCAATAATAGCAGTGATGACAGACAAAGGGTCATCTTCTTTTAGTTTGGGCTCACACATTTGCTTGACCTCCTCTTTGAATTTCTTCTGTGTCTTGGGTTTGCATTCTTCCTCCTGTCAACAAAACACGCAGAGGCGAAGTGATGCCATTCCTTATATATTCCTCTCCTTGCATATTGTGATAAACTCTAAAACGCGAGTACAACTAATGACTGCTTATCTAATATTATATATCATAATATTTAACAAAAAATATGCATATTATCTTTCTGTTTTTCTCACCGGCGGTTCCCAATGGCCAAGCTGGTCAATGTCCCTGATATAGACATGGTAATGGCCACCATAGCAGCCGCCCTTATGGATGATCACAGAGAACAGCTCGTAGGAGTGATCAGAGTCGTCTCCATCAGTCTGCAAGGCAGGAACACATTGTGGTTAACTTATCAAGACATGTTAGTGGATCAAAGCCTTCCTGGATGAAGTTAAGCAAAAAGGCCTGGAAACCAAGAAAATGGAACAAAAATAAGAACAATTAAGAAAAGTCATGTTAAATTTACCTGGTCTAAAAAGAAATAAAATGTAAAAAAGGTACCTCTTCACAAAATGGCCGTAGGTTGATGTTTAAGGGAAAACTGTAGCGTCCCGTCTCCTTGTATCTCTCACATTTGGCATAGTCAAAGCTGAATCTTAGCAAAGACATGGTCATGAATGGAGGGAGCTTCTTCAGCTTGGCAGACTGAATAATAGCAAAATAAGTAAAAGGAAGGTGAGGAACAGCAAAGAAAAAGCAATATTTTTG
The DNA here is from genome assembly GCA_943593645.1 of Bovichtus variegatus. Taxonomy (NCBI): domain Eukaryota; kingdom Metazoa; phylum Chordata; class Actinopteri; order Perciformes; family Bovichtidae; genus Bovichtus; species Bovichtus variegatus. Next base: position 13,115,904 of record CALSCE010010956.1, read on the forward strand.
ATGTACAAGACAAGAATAACATTTAAATACAAAAGTTGAAGTTTTTTTTAAACAGGTTTAGTTTAATTGCTCCTTTCTACTCAATTGTTTAATATAAGGCTTATTCAAAAGAGGAAACGGAGAATTTGTTCACTGCATTATAACCTTTGTTATGGTGTTGACACTGAAAGCTGGCACTGACCTTGGCAGCAGTGACCAGCCTGTCACACTGTGCACAGCGGTACAGGTTATTGCCCTCAAACAACTCTTCCTCCACAAACATGTTCCACAAAGCCTCCTCCAGGCTGGACACGCCAGAAACGCACACAGTCAGGTCCAGGAAGTCCTCCTGAAGGAGGCACAAAAAAAAAAATTAACTGGTCAGTTAGTCATCTTTGTCTTAGCATTTAGCAGTGAGACTTATTCCACTAGGATAATTCCCATAGTGTCAAGTCTCGCTAAATCTCATTAAGCCATAGGCAAAAAAGTATTTCCAACAGAATCTAATGGGCAGAATATAACTTCACAAAAAAACAAAAAGGAGCCCCGTCAGAGGGCCAGAGAAACCCCCGCAGACATGGACACACCTGTCTCTGGCTGACGTTACCACACTCCTTGCAGACGATGCTGTTGACAATGGTCCCATGATACAGCTGATGGATGAACGTGGTACCAGTGGTACCCACAAGGGAGTGCTCCAACGCACTGAACAGAATCCTGTTCAGCTCCTGCACATCATGTTGATTTGTTCCCTGAGAGAGAAGAACAAACAGAAGAGGATCAAGGATCACTCCTGTGTGAATTAAATACTTGACAAATGAAAAGTACCCAGTATGTTCTCATTTTATTAAAAACTTTAGTGCAAAAGGAACATATTGTTTTCAAGTGAAATTATAGAGAAAATAATTAAATATTTCCAGCTATACACTGACAATGTTTACATACATGACACAAATACTGAGTAATCAGATTAAGACAATGGTTTGATTTATCCGAGTTTGATCAGATTGAGAAATGTGAGTTATTAAGTGCTTGTTATTATCAATTTAGATGAATTGTCCATCACAATATCTCATCTCAACATATGTTTATTCACATCACTTTATGTACAATCTTGACCTTGAAAATGTGTTAATGCGTGTCCTGTGACACTTTCTGTGAGTTTGACTTTCTGTTCTCCCTCTTTATGTATTTTTTATTTATTATTTTTATGTATGTATTTTTGCATGATTTTGGAATTCAAATCGGTGAATCTCAGCATGCGTTTCCTGGTATTGACTGGAAGGGAAATCAATCACTGAAATGAGAATTGTAACCCGAGCCTCTCTTTCTCCTTCCCACTGACAAAGATAATGGACACCGACCTCGCTGTTGTTCCAGCCAAAACTGTCTGTGAGATCGGCAGTGGAGGCGCTTTGCTGGTCGACCAGCAGCAGACTGGCAAACAGTCTCTGTAGCTCCAGTGGGATTACTCTGACCTGAGGAGAAGAAAGAAAAACATCACTAATACACATAGACAGCACATCTATGGTTACAGCTACAGGCGCTCTACAACACTTACTTTGGCACCTGGTTTCTCTTTGTCTTCCAGGCATCCTAATTCCTCTGCTCCCAAACTGAACAGCTCCTCTGTAAATACACACACCAAACAATTAATAAGTAAACAGAAACATAAAAACACAGTAACTGCCCTCTGGTTGTCTGCTGCACTGGTGCACCCCGATCCAAACCCACTGTTAGGACATGTGATCTGGCTTACCTCTGAACTCTGGGGTGAACAGCAGGGTCTGGAGCAGAGAGTTGAGGTAGCAGGTTCCCCCCTGGTTCTTGATGCCGCACAGATTGCTTCTTCCTCGGGGTGGAGGTGGCTCGTCTCCCCCCTTTGCAACTCTCCCCCTGGAGGAGGTCGAAGAGAAGCCTTCCTCCACCTCTTCCTCGAAAAGATTGCCAAACATGCCGCTTGACTGATTTATTCCGTTTTCTCTGAGTTATGCTGGGGCGCTGCTTCGTAGTAAATCATGTGGTAACTCTCTGATATGCCCTCTTGCTATCTCATCTTGGTCTTGCCAAGTTCTCTGTTGACAGTGGCCGGGCTGACTCTGAAATAAGAAGACTTCACGGGGCTAAACATAGCGACTATAAGGCTACCGGATGTAATATACGCGTTGGACTCGCGGTTATGTTGTTTAGCTTGTTTAGCAAGATAACAAAAGGCAAATCAGTCGCAGTTCGACACCGATGAGCAGCTCGACAGCTCAGCAAAAATGGAAGAAAAAACACCAGGCTGTGGGTAACGTTAACGCTCAGTGTCACTACAGGCTGAAAAATGGCGTCTTCTTACCGAAACTCCAACGGCTGATTTAACGGAATTGTTACACAATGTAACTTCTGGAATTGGCTTTTTCTTCCTCTGACTGTCTTAAAACAGCTAACAAACTAAACGTAAATAAAAATACCCTCGGTGAACAGTAGGCAGCCATGTTTCTTCCTGGCAGAAAATTATAAGATGCATTGTGGTACTTGTAGTATCACTTTTGGGTAACGTACATACTCAAAATTAATATAATTGATTATATTTTCATTACTTCGTATACATATCTTGAGTGTGGTTTACTTTATGATACAGCCATTAAAAAATATATGTTTACAGAAATATTTTATTTTCACAGCAACAATAATTGTTGCTATAAAAACTACATTTCCGACAAGTCTAGTCTTGAAGTTATGGGGCTTGTAGTTTTCTAGAACAAACATGTTTTTAGGTAGGCAGTTATGTGCCCTAGGCCATGTGTGCAGGTTTCCATATCAATCAAAGGCCTCACCAGGATTTTTAGTAGCAACGAAAATACTAATAAAAACTTGTGTACTTTTAATCATGTGGGATATGTTTGCCACCCTTGTTACCGCCCTACAAGCTCTAAATGAACAAGCTGGAGGTTCGCCAAGGCATAAAGAACTCTTGTCATGCATATAAACACATTAAGTCTGGTTTATTGAAATGATCAATATAATTATAATTTTACATATAATTCATGCAACAAGTAACAATCAGTCGATTTAAAAAAAAAAAAATGTAAACACACATTCAGTTTATAAACAAAATGTTAAATATCATTAATATTATTATTTTTTACAGGAAGATAGAAATCTCACAGAGCTGTATTCAATTCTGTCAGACAATGCACACAAATAGACAGATTTATTTTCATTAAAATCTTGTGCTTGTGATATTTGTGTTAAAATGAGGTACATTAGTTGTTAACCTGGCGCTGACGGTTGATGTTGTAGGGTGTGTATGCAGGGCTGGTCATTAAACCAAACTCACCCAGCCAAAACCTCTAGGACATTTCTGAGTAGTTGGCGCAACATAATTACTTTCCTTTTTTGTGATTTTATTGATTTATTTAACTTTTGAATTCTACTTTCTGTATAATTATTTTTAATCTCCCTACATGATGGACGAAACACAGCTTGAAAACCTTAGGATAATCTACGATATACATCTTGTGGAGAAATGCTAAATCATGTAAATGTCAATTTAGTTTAATAGTTCTGGCCTAAAACTGTCTTATTTAAAGATATTTTCTCTAAGAAATATCAGAATCAATCTTCAATACCCACCATGTGCAATTTCTATGTAATTGTAGAATGTAAAATCCTCCTCAGGTTGTTAAACCCCCAAATTCCCAGAAACAATATTAAGGTCATGACCTTAATGGTTCCTATGGCTCTGATTGTATGTGCATTGAGAACAGGCATAATAAAGGCACATTTACTTAAAAACTCTCAAATATTTCATACCATTATATATTATTGCGAAAATCTTCTCAGCCAGGAACACACTTCCAAAGAATGAGAACATGTATACACACATAAACACAGTGCACTCTCTTGTTTTGACTAGTAGGTTTTCAGCTTGAACACTTTGGAGAGAGGAGCTTTGGCACTAGAATAGATCAGATATGATTCTCCTTGAGAACTAAAAAACTCCCAGTCACTGCATCCAATCGTCGGGAGCCAGTGAACAGGAACAAATCCTTCATATCCCTGCCACCTAAAAACAAACAGAGAAGAGGAATCAAATGATAAGATGCATTTGCTTAAAGGCTATAGGCTAGTTCCTTATGAATCCTCATATGTCTCACAAGTGTTTGTATGACTAATCTGGTTCAGGGAGGAAAATAAATCTACATTACAACAGCACTAAATTAGAGGGCTATCCGAATGGATGAATTATTTCACACTGGGAGGGGTGTTGATGACACGTTGCGTACCTGTAGAGAACGCTGTTGAGAGAGTAGGATTCTCCGTTAAAGGAATTAGCAACAACCAGAAAATATTCTTCCCCGAGGCTGAAGAACTCCCAGTCCACTGCACTGGAGAAACAGAAAGGTATGTGGTAATGTCAAGAGGTTGAAATGGCAGCAGACAGGTTATTACACAGGAAGTGTTCTCATGATCTGTCTGTATCTACATGCACCTGGCACACTAAAGGTGTTTGCACATCTGTACCTGTAGGTGACAATATCCTGGAAGCGGACAAACAGCTGTCCATTCATGTCCAGTTCGTAGATGGTGGAGTTGATGGCATATTGACTTGGTCTATTCCCATGGAGTCTGTGTCCATTGGCAACAACTAAAAAGACTCTACTGCCAATCTGAAACATTTCCCAGTCTGTGGCGCAGAACGTCTGGATTGACAAGGAGAGAGAAACCATCCAGTGTTTTAACTTGAAGAAGAATACTTCCTCAAATATTGCTTGCTTGAACATGTAGACAGAAAAGCTGAAAGAGAAACTACTAAGAAGGTAATACATGTAAAACAAATGCCAAAATTATATATTTTCACTCATTTCTGGATGATTTTAAATGATACATTGTCACCTGCCCCAAGGTGTTCTTAAGAATCCTCACATCCAGCTGTGGAGTTCCCCTAAATCATCTCCTTATGGTTTCTCGTGTGATTATCAATGTGTCAACACTGTCTCCTCAAATGTGACAAGATTCAAATATATGATTCCCTATCAGTTACATGTCAAAGCACTGCTATTGCTCAAGCAAATCATGGTAAACCGCACACTCTATTTTTGGCCCTGTCTTGAAAGCATGCTCCCCATCTCTCTTTTATCTCTCCCCGTTTGTGTTCCCTTCCTTCTGTGCAAACAGACAAGATGTTTTTTTTTTTTTTGATACTCATCTCAAAGATCTCATCAGAGGAAATCAAAGCCCAGCTGGAGAGAAGGTGAATGGTATGGAAATCATGCAGCAAAATACTACATTAAAGTACTATTACACTCCCTATTAATTACACTCCCAAATTAACCCTGAATTGTGGTAGGGTAATAGAGGTTTTTTTTAGAAGTCTTTTCAGGGATTCTTTCCAGCGCCATTGAGGTGACGTTTTCAGTTCAGTTTGTTTGTCTGTTAGTCAGCAGGATTACGGAAAGACTGCTGCCCCAATTTTCATGAAACTTGGTGGAAGGGTGTACCATGGCCAAGGCAGAATCCATCAAATTTTGGAGCTGATCCGAATCATAAGGCAGATACACAAATGTTTTTTTTACTTTCGTTAACATTGCGAGATAAGTCATGGCCTTGGAGGAAGTCCGTGCTCACCGAGTACCCTTCTAGTTTTAAGGTGAATTCTGCATTTCCTTTGCTGTTTTATGTTCCCCACATACCTTGATTGTCTGAAGCACCTGGAAGCTTCCATTGACCCAAACGTAGATGACAGAATCTACAGAAGTCGTCACTCCATCAAAGGCATTTGCGACCGCCAGGAAATGGTACGGTCCGACTGTGAAGAACTCCCAGTCGTAGGCCCCTAAGGTCGGCAGCATCTGGTGAACCTCAAAAGCCTTCGTTAACCTGTTCCATTTGTATATCACACTGTCTATAGTGTGATTATTATCACCTGAAGGACAAACAAGAAAAAGAAAGAATCCAAGAGGATAGTTTGTGAATATCAAGCCAGGGTTTCTGAAGGTTAACAGGAAGTCATTTGATGGATATTTAGTTTTTACCTTGTCTGTGATTGGCCACAGCGAGATAGGTTTGTTGATTGATTTGAAAGGCCTCCCAGTCCCGTGCACAGTGGGTCTGCAGAGTCTGGAACCGCACAAATCGTTTTCTTTTTTTGCTCCACTTGTATATCACAGAAAAGTCAGTCTCTGATTCTTTACGCTTGTCTGGCCCTCCTCCAGAGTTAGACACCACCAGATATATCTAGATGAAAGTGACAAAAGACAAGGACTATCATCTCTCCACACTACTTTGGACATTTTGATTGATATTACATCTCTTCTTTTTTGTCATACCTTCTTGCCCATGCTGAAGTGTCTCCATGCCAGAGCTTCATATGTGCTGATATTCTGATAAAGCTGGAAACCGCCGTTGCTCCACAGATACAAAGCAGAGCCAGAGGCTGACCTATGGGCCATAGCAGCCATCATACCCAGGCCAGGTACCTGGAACACCTAAAGATTGTATTAAAAAAATAAAATAAAAATGAAAAGAGTACTCCTAAACTTTGTGGACAGCCTTAATGTAGGCTATAGAAGAAGGAAACCACAGGATGCTGAAAATTAAGGCTGCACAAGATTTTATGCAGAAATCTAATCAAGACAAAAGTCGGACTGCAACAGAGAAAAGCATCACCACCTTTGGACACTTTCCAGCCACTGTGCAGTAAATGTAAATATGGAATGGGGGGAACAAAATACGAACACTATGGTTCCCAAACTTTTTTCTTGTAACCCTATAATACAACACTTTTTCTACTCATGACAACTTGTCAGGGGATGCATATCTTGTGCTTCACAAGACCAAAAACAAAATGAATGAAAAGTCTGCAAAATAAACCTACATTTCTATGGCCGAATTATTTTGTGATGTTGTATTAATCTTGTGACCCCATAGATCTAGTGACGCCTTGTGAGGGTCCCTGACACCCCGGCTGGGAACCCCTGTTCCTGAAAAACACAAGACTCCCCTAAAGACAAATCCTTTTCCTCTCTTGTGCCTTTGTTTTCTTCAAGTGTATGTATATATGTATATTGATATCATGTTGATAATACACATATGATAATATTGTGTAAATAATCCAGCGTCTCTTAAATCATTTCCGTTCTTTAAATCATTCTGTTCTAGCTTTGTCTCCCTCCCCCATTGCCCCACGCACAATTGAGTGTGATTAATTTTCCAAAAAAGAAACAAAATGCACAATAATCAAAGTTAAATATCAATTTGACCCATAGGATTGTTTTTCCTTTTCACATTTAGTTTCACACAGTTATCGTTATTTCTTTTGGCCACAATAATCTTATATCGTGACAGCACTACGACAAAATGACATGTATATACGTAAATAATACTATTTTACAAAGTGGGAGGATACCTCTACATCATGTGTCTCTGAGCTGGTGGCGAGGACCTGGTGTTCTGACACATAGTCCAGTCGTTTATGATCTGAGCAGATGGAGAGGTGAGAGTTTTGTCAATTTTAAGCCAGAAAGTAAAAAAACGTTCTCTTGAACGGATGGTTGGATGTTGGGTTCTCACCCTCCAGCACGGTGATCCACACTGTGCCGTCGCAGAAGTAGAGGCCTTTGCTGAGCGGATTGAACCACATCTGGCCTTGTAGCAGCTCTGAGCACGAACGCTCCAACCCCACTGACACTTTCTCCTCTGTTGCTGACAAGTCATGATCAAAACACAAAGACAAGCGGACAATCAAAGAGGCAAGGAAGCAGGAAAATGTAATATATGTCATGTCTTTCATCATACTGTCTCAGAGGTCTTGTAAAAATGCGTCTGCAAGTTACCATAGGAAGTCACATGGCCGTCACCCTCCCTCCCCATGACAGGCAGGTCTAAGAGCAGCGGTGGTACTGACAGAACTGCTAGTTGGGGGTCTGAAGAGGGGCAGACGTGATGGGTGGCATCCAAACCTGGCACCAAAACCAGCTGTCGCAACAGACCCTGTACATGGGGCAGCAGATAAGAAGCAAAAGGTTTCACTGTTTTAGAGAATAAATGTACTAATAATGTGCTTTAGCAGCTTATTTCTCATCAAAGTTAGTAAATGAGGAAATATAATTCTTACTGAATACAAGCCTTTCCATCTCCCCCGACTGCCTATGTGGAATCTTGATCCCTTAATGTTGAGGTTTGAGGGTAAAGGCCTGGAGGGGACACTGTATGCCATAAAAAGACATCATTATTTCTAATAGCTAAGGTAAGTTGCTTTTCTTCTATGAATGAACTTAACATCTCTGTAATTAAAGTAGTCTCCTCCATTCTTCTGTTTGTGGGACTGAGACATAAATAGTATTGTATAGGCACCGTACGGGAGCTGATATTCCTCCCTTCTGTGTGCCAGAGGGAGTTTCCACTAAAAACCATCTATCACATACTGTCAGACCACTGTGGTATGGCTGCAGGGTGTGAGCAGATTTGGAGCCGTGCCATTGTATTGTGATGAAGGATCTACTAACCCTCAAAGGAATTCAGAAGCAGCAGGAAGAGAGAATGGTGGGAAACAGACCCACCCAGTGAACAGAAAACCGAGAAGCAAGACAGAAACTTACATTTCCAGAGGTGTGCTGCAGTCCACTATGAGCCTGATATGATGACTACCAATGACTAACACCAGAGTGTGCCACTGGTTGTCAGCTAGTCGTGCTCCTCGAAACACCCAGTGATCTACGACCCCTCCGTGACCTCTAAGAAGGAAGTGCAGATGTTTTCTCGAGAACCTCAGTCCCAGGATGACCCGTCCTTGTTCCTCATTACTCTTCACTTGCCTCTCCTTCTCGCCATGTTGCTCTTCTCCACTGACACCCCTCTCTTTATTCCTTTCCAAAATGTCCCCTTTATCGTCCTCCTCTTCCTCCTCCCCCGCTCCCTTTTTCTCTACTTTCTTTGGCTCCGTCAAGGAAAAGATGTATTCATTTCTCTAAAAGGCAAATGGGAAAAACAGTCAGACACAATGTATTTGGCAGGGGTGGAAAGTAACAAAGTGACAAAAAAAGTATTTTTTTGACTCATGTACTGTACTTGGAGCTGCAACGATTAGTCGATTAGTAATTTGTATTAAAAAATAGTCCACAGATTATTCATAAGATATTAGATTTCAGATTTAGATTTAGACTTATTGTCTCACAGGGATATTTGTTTCCACATCCGGTACACAACAGATAAACACATGGCAACACAGCAACACATAGCAACACAGCAACACACAGCAACACATAGTAACGGAACATACAGGTAGCAACAGATATGCGTATATCAACTTACAGATATAGATAGTACACAAATCATATCATCCATATATATATTATCCCAGCTCCCAACAGTGTCACAGAGGAACATTGTTCAGGGTCGTTTAGCAAGCTATTGTCCATTTAAGCGTCCTGTATCTCCGACTAGATGGGAGTAATGTGAAGTGTTGGTTCAGCTGGTGACTAGTGTCATTAGGTTGTGTGAGTGCGAGGAGTGTGATGGCTCTGAGGTTCACATCTGAGAGACTGGGTGTGGGAAGGCAGGTGATTTTGGAGGCAGTGTGTGTGATGCTGGTAAGTTTGTTTTTGCTAGAGGATGGTTAGCGTGGTGAAAAGGCAGGGGGAAGCAGCACAGCAGGATGGGCTGGATCATGCTTTAGTAAAGCAATAGGAGGTAGACATCAGTCTTTGCTGGGATCTTTTATAATATTTTCTTGCAACCCTACTTATATTTGACTTGCATATTTCAGTTTTATGTTACTTTTCACTTCTCAACTACATTTTAGAGTGAAATATTGTACTTTTCACATTATACATTTATTGACCAGGTATGTTACTTTTCAGATTAATAAGAGTTTTTAAAACTTTCATTGAGTTTATATAGAGTGCATAAACAATATAAAAACTGTCCAAAAATAAACAACATAGTTTAAATGACCTCAACCACCACAATGCTCCATCATGAGCACTTTTACTTTAGATACTTTAACTTTTACTTTAACTTTATACCATTTTGAGTATTTTCTCACTCTGGTATGGGTACTTTCACTTAAGTCTAAAAACTGAGTACTTCTTCGTGGATTCTCACCTTGGGCGCACTGCTAGTGACTTTTAGTGTCACAACAATGGAGAATAGTTCGGGGAAGAGGTCGCAGTTGACCAGCAGCTGGGAGGAGGGAAAGCTCATGGAGGTATGAGGGCTTGAGAAATGCACACCCCTCACCCCTCCAGCCTGCTTCATTTGCACCCCTGCTACCAGTTTGGAGGTGTCTCTCTCGAGGACAAAAGACAAAAGATCCAGAGGGAGCAAATCTGCAGACAATAAGCAAATAAAGAGGTCAGGAAGATTGTTTTACAGCCAAAAGCCCTTTTTACGTAGAAATGTCTATACTATAAACCAGTTGTTCCTAACCCGGGGTCAGGGCCCCATAAAGAGGTCGCAAAACAAATCTACAGGGCCCTGAAATGATTGATAGGACAGCAAAGATTCAATACGATTATCTGCTCCCCAAATTGTGTTGGACAGCTTTCAAAAACTTAACAACAACAAAAAAATGGAAAATCACCCATAGCCATTGGTGGAATTTAAGTTTCGTACTTAAGTATAATTGTGAGGTACTTGTACTTAATTTGAGCATTTTCTTTTCATGCTACTTCATAATTTTACTCTATTACATTTCAGAGGGAAATATTGCACTTTTTACTCCACTGCAATTATTTGTCAGCTTTCGTTACTAGTTACTTTACAAATTAAGCCCAAACAATAAAACATTATTAAATAAAATCATTTTTATAAATTAAACTACCCAACAGTACAAGTAGAGCTGAAACGGTTGGTCAATTAACAGAAAATAGATTTTGATCATTTTGTAATTTTTCATCCAAAATCTTCCAAATAACACCAATTGTGAATGTTTCACTTTGGGCTTTAGGTCATTTTGACGAAATTTTTTCACAATTTTCTGAAATTCTACAAACCAAACAATTTAATTGATTATTTGAGAAAATAATCAGCAGATAAATCCATTGTTTTAAAGAAATGATTTAGCAGTTGCAGCCCTGTATGAAATAGTATTTGCTTTACAGGGGACAGAGTATTATTACTTTTAATATTTTAAGTACATTTTCCTGATTACACTTACATAATTTTACTTAAGTAAGAGTACTTTTATAGTGTGGTATAGTATGGATCTGACCACCAGTGCTCATATGTTAATATATACTATTTTAAAAAAATTATAATAACGATAATAAAATGTGGGGAATAACTGCTATAAAGTAATAAATCAATTAATGGCACAGCATATTGGAGCTTCTGACCCCCTGATGTGTGAGAAATAGCCCTGGGTGGCGGTAGAGCTATAGGAGGTTTTAGGAGGGGTTGTCATTAAAAAAGAAGCTCTTTGAGCAACGAGAATAATAGAAGAGAATTGCTCTGAAATTGATGAGACATCATATAAAAAAACACCCTGTTTGTCCTGATATTCTGATGTGTATAGAATTGTTGTGGAATCCTAACCACATCCAATGTCTGTACTTGTTTGTGGAAGTTAATCTAACTTAATATTGCACGCAACACTGCAGACACAAACACTCCCACTGAACTGTAAGCAGACACAGACAGTTGGAATTATCCAAAAGAATTTTAGCTGGAGGGGTTTCCCAGGTTTTTAGATGAAACCGTAAACCGTCCGCTGAATAATCATTAACTGAACATCAGATGTGTTGAAGTGAGCTGAGGTAATAGAGAGGTAAGCTGAGGTTTGGGAGAGGTAAAATAGAATGAAATGCTACGATACCTGTGCAGCGTCTCCATGTGTCAGCAGTGGTGTCAATGACCCTTAACCCCAGGAGAAGGAAGTGCACAAATATGAGCGATGTCATCACAAAAAGCCTGTTTGGTTCAGTTGCCAGCTGGTACGAATGTCTCCATATTCCCTTGCCCTTTTTGTCTCTATCTTAAGTGACAATGCACACAAGACATCTGTGTATTCTTCATATTGATACAAGTGTGCCTTTTTAAGATCCAAAGAAAAATGTCTAGCCAACAAACTCTGTTTGAAATCATCAAAAGCTATACTGTCTACCTAAGATTCATTCATAGAAGAAGACCCAGAGCATCTGTGCTTGGAGGGGAATTCATTCATCTGTGTGGAGAATCCTGCACCTGCAGCTCCTTATAAACACCAGAGCCATGCAAAACACTAACCAGCCTGTCACTCATCCTCCTTCAACCGCCTCTGATGACACAGACCTGCCAGAGGGTGAGCTGCTCCACCGTGTGTGTGTGTGTGTGTGTGTGTGTGTGTGTGTGTGTGTGTGTGTGTGTGTGTGTGTGTGTGTGTGTCACAAACTGGCTGACGTACTTTAATGTAATAGTATAGAAAATGTCTGTCAAAAGACAAATTCCTCCAGATATTCCCTACCTGAAAAGGGGCCTTAGGAGACAAAATGTAATTAAAAGGCAACCTAAAAACAACAACAGCACGTATGTGACCTTTGGTCCACTAATGGATAGATGGATATGAGCTGAGCTATGAGCCCAGCTGTGAAATTAAAGTCTCAAACCAGGATGTTAAAAGATCTGCCAATATTACTTGTTGAAAAATGTAATGAAGTCTCAGGCCAGTGGAATTAGGCAAACACTGCAATGACTAAGTAGTTAGATGGCCTGGGTCAAATAAAAATGTCATTATTTAAACGGGTTAAATCGGCTAAATCGCAGAATTTTACTTTTAAATACAAAGTTTTGTTATCCATGGTCACCCAAAAATGTCAATACAACTATACAGTCTGTGTGTGCCTGGTTTGTTGGATATTAGGTGCTGATGTAATAATCAGACTGTGTTTTGAGAGACGTCGGCATCTCGGCTCGAGTCAGATCTCTGAATCCTCTCATCTACCGACTGGCACATTTACAAGGCAAATACACTTTGTCTCTCTTCTTGTCGGCCATAAAGATCATAAACTACACACAGATCAGGATACAAGATACCAAATCTGCCTTGCTCTTATTTTCCCTCTTTCCATTCATTAGACTTTCTTTCTTCCGGACAAGGCATTATTCAGAAGGACCTGTTTGGATGCAGAAAAGTGAATGTAGATTTTCCACTGGCACACATGCTTTTCCTTATTCCTGGTTTGACTCATCAGCTGCTGCTCCTACTCTTATCACTGTTCCAGTTGTGCTGAATGTAACCATTCAGTCAGTGTGTCAGATGAGATCTAAGGAAATAAATCAGGCGTCGGCTGATAAAGGACCATTTAAAATAATTATCTGACTAAATATAAACATTTCTTTTTATAGGCTGCTTCATTCAAATTATTGATAATTTATCTCTAATTGAAGTCTAAAGTATATTGTTTCAGGGATACTATAGTAATAAGTTATTTTAACTTTTCTTTTTATCCAGTGGCGTATCCTTAATTGTATGCATATTTCTTGTATTGCTTTTTGTAGTTTTCGTGTGTTTCTGCACGCCCATGTTTCATATCAGATAGAATCTGATGTATTTTTGTATTTTAGTGAATATTTGTTGTGGAGGTTGTTTTATGACATAATTCAACCAAAGCAGACGGAGGCGGTCATAGTTCACTGGCACCACCTAGCTGTGGGTTTTCTTAAAGACAATAGGAGATGGTGTTTCCATCTGTGGTACTTGGGCACACATTTTTAGCAGGCAAGGCCTCAGTGGGAATTGAAATCTTGTCTCGCATAATGTACCGCACACCTACTATACATCATTTTATGAAAGCCATGTTCTGACTAGTGACAACATTTCAAGTAAAACAGGAAACGGGGAGGTTAAAAGGTCGACCCATGTGTCACATGACCAAGTGTCACTTTGGCTGTGACTGTGTAAGACGGGCAGGAATCTGTACCTGCAAAATTTGCAAAGGCTTCTCAGTAACACAAGAATCGTATTTTCATAAAAGCAAATCAGGGGACAGTCATTGCAAGCTAGTTTAGGCCATAAATGATGTGCATTGGTTAGTTATTTGTCATTTTTTAGAAATATCCCCAAGGGATTATTGGAGAGTCTAAAATAAACATTTGAGTTCTTTACCGATTTTTTTGAATACACAAAAGGAAAATATTGCACGCGACAACAAATCTGAGTACCAAACTATATTTATTGTATACAGTAGTAAAAGACCACAAATAATGTACAAATCAGTAGAGAAACAAATACCATGACAGGACAAGACGTGGGCCCCGTTCTTTGTACATTACATGGCTTAGCTCATACGTTAGCTCTAAACATCTTTGTCCAGCTAACTTAGTTCTTCAGATGCAAGTGGAAGGCTGCCTTGATAACTGCTCTCTTTTTTTTTGAGAGACGTGAAAAGCTAAAAACCAGGATGGCTACTTGTGACGCGCTTGTGCAGAGGCAAGTTTCTTTTTGTCAAATGCTTGTTAATGAATGCAGGAAGGAGTTGGGTAATACTTGTAATGTAAATGTAATGGGGAATATTTCAGCAGGTGGCAGTACTGAGGTTGTTTCACACATTTATGTCAAATATTAATTTAGAACTGTTTATGTATTGGCATTAATTGTTTTTATTTATATAGAATGCATACAAAAAAATACAGCTGAAATGACATACCTTGCGATTTAATTATTTAAAAAGGTCAGCACCTTTCTAATGTGGCTAAGCAAACCTACATTTAAGGCTATGTATATGCATCTTAAAGATTATGGGAGACTAAAACACATGAAATTCATAAAGCAATTCATATGCAAATGCAAATGTCTAAATAACAGTGTAGTTCATACTGCGCCAAACAAAAGCTTGATTTATTTATTTTTATTGCATTAGTTTTATTTTGTACTTTTTTAGTATGTATGACTGCTAGACTCAAACCCTGTTCAGTTGTGACAACCAATGCATGCCTCTAAAGAAAGATGTCACCTCATCTGAAAATAAATTAAATTTGGTAAATTTAAAGGGTTGTCATGATCCATCTCACTCTGAATAAACTTGCAGACTAATTCCTTCAACTACAGACACGTTTTAAATCCTGACTGAACTGAAAAATCCATGCTCATGTCAGGCCAATAACAATCACGTCAAGCCATCTCAGTTATCTGCGTACGAAGAACGGGGCCCTGTGGGTACAGAAACCTTATCTCCCCAACTCCATTGCTTGGCCTCCCTGCCCTCCCGATATGCAACAAACTGCATGCATCCTTCTCTGAACTAAAATATTGGAGACACTCATCACCCCCATGGATATCTTCACTGCACTGTCAGGCTTTTGAACCAATGGCCTGAAACTTCTGCCTTTTACACACAAGGAAGCAGCTTGACAGTTGACAAAGCAGTGAAGTGTCTTCAAAATGTCTCGGCAAAAACATACTGACTTTTGTTAAATATCCTTGATCAAACTGGAAGCTGCTCTTCTTCAAAAAACACATTTAGAATCAGTTGTCCTGTCAGTCTACATTCGCAAGGACAATACAGAGATGAGACAGCTGACCCCGAAACAGCATTGAGGAATGGCCTTCCAGTTTTTTCCCACCCTCTACTTTCACCCCTAAAATGTAAAACAGACAAGTAGAGCCACTTGTAAGAATACCTTAGAGACTGGCCTCTGGCCCGCTTCATCAAAAAATAGGGAAAGAAAACAAAAGTTATGCATTCCACATCAAGAGACTATCCTTACAAAGACAGACCCCAACCAACTCAAAGGATAAATAACATTTCCCTTCCCCTAAGCAGGCATTTGTCTGGATGAAGGAATAAAAGTCTGTACCACGGATACCCACAGAGAACATTTCTCAATTAGTAGAACATTAAAGTAATACAAACTCCCTTAAAATGTGACAGTTTTGACTTTGCAGTTTGCTTTCAGAGTGATCCAAGTACATCAAATATAAAACAGAAGTTCGGTCTTTGGAGTATTGGTCCAAGCGCCACAACTTTTATCTAACATCCACTCTGATACTTCTGTACAGGAAAATCAACAAGCCCCCTGGATGTTAATTCTTAAAAGACAAATAAAAACAAAAAAGAAGAAAAAAAACATTGCAGAACTCTTAAGCAAAAGCACCTAAAATGCAGAGAATTAAAATACTTTTCTTGACAGAAGAGCAGGAGTCACCGTTCAGAAAAAGAAAAAAAAAAAAAACCCACGCGAAAGCGAAGTGAAATGGAAGGCAGGTGTGTATTAAGTTCAGATAGTGCTTCCAATTCAAAACGTTTTCATGCCCACTGACTGTGACCCCGGACAAAAACTTGCAGAGCCTCACATTCGACCCCGATGGATGAAAACCGTGACAAACTACTGGATACTAAGCTTTCACTGGAGAGTGAATGAGAAGCACTGACAAACCAGGAACAGCTGTGACGCACTGTTGGTCCAATCGCAGCCTGCGGTGCCAGAAGGAAATGTTGTCCTGATTGGCCAGCAGAGAGACTGTTGACACGCACAAAAGTTCAGTCCTGGCTGGGACAGTATAAACAGCTGAGGAGCCCCCTCCCCCCACACACCTGACCAAAAACCATGACAGACATCTTTAACTGAAGAAATAATAATAATAATAATAATAATAATAATAATAATAATGATAATAATAATAGGCTGAGAGAAGCGATGGGGAGGGGAGGGACAGTGAAGGTGGCTGAGGGCGTGGTCTGAGGGTGGCCGTCAATGAGGTGAGGAGGGCTTAGCAGTGCCCGCCTGTCTGCTGCTGGAAAACATCTATGGTGTCTTCATCTTCCATCTCCAGCTGAGAGGAGCAGAGGGACAGAGATGCCAGTTAGTGGATATAAACAACTGAACAGGCCAAATGATTCAGACATGGAAATATAAAACTTTATGACACTATTCAGAGACACTGAATGTCTGCAGTCAATGCTAAAGAAACGTCTCCGAAGAATTCACTCCAGTAGTGACAGGCTTCTCTAATGCGTTAGATCCTGTAGAAAGATCGTTTCAGGGAGGTTTACAGAGAATATAACGGCGAATAGAGAATAATATCTTACCTGTGCAGGTGTATCCGTCTCATTGATAGGCTGGCCATCAAACCTGAACCTGATCTGCCTTATTGCGAGACCCTGCAGGAGCGACAAAAGACATGAGGATGATTTGACGCGTGCAGGACTTTTGGAGCAGAATAGCAAGGTGAAGTGTGCAACTAATAGGGAGGAGATCCAAAAGAATTGTGATGGGGAGGATTCCTCAAAGCAGTCATTTAGGCTTTCATCTCACCTGTCGGTCACAGTATGCCTTCATCAGTTTGCTGAGCGGTGTGTGTCTTTTGATTTTGAACTGGACCACCGACCCATCTTGCCCTGCAACCTTGAGGTTGATGTGATCGTTCTCAGTCTTTACTCCCTCCTGCAGAAACAAAACGTGTTGAACATTATTTAAAACAAGCCGGTTACACGCAACATAGCACACACATTACACTCAGGGAGCTTACACTACAGTCACAGATACACTACAAAACAAAAAGAGCAGTATTACAGATGTATAACAGCCAAGTAACTTAAGTTACCAGACTGCAAGCTAACGTTACACAGAGCCTGCAACTTTAAAATGCATTGCACTTAGTGCTAACACGATGTGTGGTGAGGGAATACTGTTACACAATTTCGTAGATATTGTAACAAAAAGAAACTTACATTAAGCAGTATAATGCAGGCAGGTTACTGTTGCTTCAGTCTCAGATGCTAACGTTAGCATGATTAGCTCCGGGCTAGGTGTTTGGCACGCCAGCCCCTTTAAGACCGATGCCGAGTTTAGCTGCCGGCTAACGCTGCTAGCGGTTTTGTGTTTGTTGTACTGAGGCAAAAACAAGCACTGACACGTTAAAAACAACCACAATAGCACGGCTACTTTAGTTGTTATATGCGTGTTGCACCTCCATTTGCGCTCTTTTGTCGCTGCTGCAGTTGCGGCATTAGCGGCGTTGCGGACATAACGTGGTCCCGTTTCGACAAAGAAAAAAAATCCGCAAATGACAATCATTGTGTAATTGACATTTATGCTCACAGTCTTCGAGACTCTAGTTAGTAGGACATAATATCTCCTATTTCCATCCACGGGGTGTTGTGTAAGCGCGTGTAAACGTGAATATGGATGTGGCTGGTACTCATTCATTTGCGAAACAAACACTGCGCCGATTCAGAGAAACGTGCAAACCAGGCCATTTTAGATTGCACATCTGAGAAATGGTTTGGCAGGAGCTCGAGTGAGCCATCACTACGAATCTACAGCTCTTTAAACCTGTATATCTTACCTTTGGTTTTTCCTCTGACATCCTGGCTGTATTTCGTGAGAGGGTTTCAAAATAATCGGTTAATTGGGCTATATTTGTCTTTCTGCCGCCTTCTGTCCTCGCTTTTCCTCCGCTGACGGGTGCGCGCTTTGGACCGAAGTTAAAAATAAACGATTGGATCCGAAAGGAGCACGTGACCAGTAAATCGCGGGGGCGCGGACACGGGAGCGCGCACCTATGCAAAATACTCGAGCACGCGAACTGAGGAGCCTATCAAGGTAAAACTGTATCAAAACCTCTGGATACTCGTACAATAGCATGTTTTTGTATTATATTTGCTGTAAATATTCTCTCTCTCACACACACATATGAGTAATGTTGAAATAAACAGTTAGAGGGCTATGCGAATAATTTAATTTATTTTATAATAATAAT
>CALSCE010010956.1:13143881-13182892 GCA_943593645.1 Bovichtus variegatus
ACACACACACACACACACACACACACACACACACACACACACACACAGCAGTGATGACTGTCAGCATTCCCAGTGCACAATTAAAAGCATCTCTGAGTCCATATCCTCACAGTGTCTTATCCTATTCGCTCCTCTTAAACTAAGACTGAAAAATTCCAGTATATTTTTAATACGTTATCCTCTCAAACACACCTTGCAATACATACAGTACAATAAGAATTAAATAACCCCTCATAAATCCCATGCTTTTTCCCTTTAACTCACAATCACAACACCATTCTTTGCAAAGGTTAGTCACGTAAATACGTCTTATTTCCAAGAAATACACTCATTATAATCACTTCTCATTTCTCTTTTTCTTTTCCAACTGTTACACTATAAATACACACACACGCACGCACACACACACACACACACACACACACACACACAGCATCATTCCAGACACAGCACTTCAGGGTGGTTAAGATAGCAGAGGGCATACAGTACAGTAATAATAGTAGTATCAGTAATAAAAGTCACATGTTCATAAACAGGTTGGAAACACAAACAAAGTGGAGCTCTTATGTATTATTGTTCACTGATCTTAGTAAAGAAATAAAGTGAGAATAGCATGAGCAGACAGGGATATACAATATTGTATGGCTCCAATTAATGCTGCAGTGAGTCCCACAGATAACAACAATGACAAAATCATTTAAACACTGTGAAAACGCGACCACCATAGCAGCCTGTCTCATTATGGTCTGTGTTTTTACTATTAATTATTTCTCTGTGAGTCACATTAATGGCACAGCCAGTGAATGATGTACAGTGTTGGCATTGTATTCAGACATACAGTGGTCATTATTAACACCATTCACTTCCATGTATTTTACATAAGAGGTGTCACATTGCATTTAGTATGGCATCTATATACTGTACAGTGCAGTGGCCACCGAAAATTTCCATAATAACTCTTATAATGTGTGATATACAGTACAAAACAATACATGTTGGTTCAGTTTATGGCTATGTGAATATACAGTAGATATATGTAGTGTGTGTTACATGTAGACACAGACAAGGAGATGTTTTGTCTCATACTATTCTGGTTGATATTGTTCTCCTTGTAGAGCGGAGCGAGGCTGTTAACCATGCACTGACCCTCCAGGTCAAGTTAAACATGACCAGAGAGCCTCCAAAGCGAAACCTCTACTCTTTCTTCTGAAGAATACCTATTTGATATTGTTCAGAAAATACTTAAAGCCAGTTCCTTTGGCTCTGTCTTTCTTCTTGTGGCCACACGGTGGCACTGACGGGTGAGCGGGTGAACACCATATGTCGGGCAGGGGGCTCGTTTTTCCCCTTTAGTAGCCCTGAAGAAGAATCATCATCGAGTCCTTTTTCTCAGTCACACACAGATGTGATACAGCTGATGTTACACATAAACGACAGAGAGAGAAAACAACAGAGAGAAAGCAAGCAAGAATTCAGCGTAATAACTTAATACCAATAGCAAACAAAGATGCAACGGGAGTGAGGACACGTGAAGAGAAAGAGAGAGACTTGAAAATTGGAGGAGTGAGAAAGAAACAGATTTAACTGAGAAAGTGTGGCTTTTTCTTCTGTCTGGCAGTGCACTGGGGGTTGGGTGGGTTGGGTAGGGGTGGGGGGCCACCTGGGAGAGACTGGTACTGGGCGGCTGAGTTGTGCTTGTTATTACTGAGTTTTGTCCGGAAAGGGAAGCGGAGAGAAGTTTGGAGTGTGCTTGAACATCTACATGCAGGACTACAACTGGCGGGTTATGTACTTGAAAGGACCGTCCCATAATACACGTTGTTTTCTTTGTCATGCACATTTTTAATTAGATCCCCCTATCCCAAGTGAGACCCAGGCCAGTAGAGTGTGCGTTTGGCTTCTGCGTCCACTTCTATCTTGCATTTCCCCCATTCGATCATCCACCGCTCTTGATTCAACCTTGAGGAATAGCTTGTTGGTGCGACTGCCTCCATAAAAACCAACCAATGCAGGGGGGGGCCAGAGGCGTCTGTGGCCACTGGATGAACCGAGGGCTCTGACTGGTTTGTGGCAATCAACTGACCCAGGAACTGGTTGTGCTGGTCACTGACATGGTGCTGCAGCGTTTCTTCACCACCATGTTAATGTAGGCCCTCATGATCTTGGTGATCTCCCCAACCTTAGGATAGAACGAAGAAAGTGGTGGGTTAATATGTTTCCTGGACTGGCTTTGATTATTATTTTATTTATTTAACAATAATAAAAAAAAAAAATTAAAAAAATCTATAGTTTCAGCCCTAAAGGAATGAAGAAAAAATGTAATGAAAACTATAAAAGGTAAATAATAAATGATTCGCTCTCACCAGTGGCGTCTCAAAGAACATCTCCCTCTCGTCCACGATGATCTTGTAGGTGCAGGGCTGTGAAGCCCCAAAGAAGGTGATGTGTACGTACTGGAAGGTCTCCAGTGGCTTCGGTTCACCTCGTTTATACACTGACAAGTTGTCAGCGCTCACACTCAGCCACAGATCATGAGGGAAGCCCCCCTCTTTACACTACAGAGGCAGAAGAAACAAGAGAAAAGAAAAGGTTACTTCTCGTTACTTCTCGTTTTCTTTGTGGTTTTTGCACACATCTCTGTAATCAATCACTTCCTCTACTATTTCCTCACCTCCACATCAAACAGAGTAGATCCATATCCAGGCCACTCCTTGACAATGCTCATGTATTTGAGCATGGCCTGATGCTGGGGCATGCCCTGCAGCCGGGTCCACTTCTCCAGCACGCTGGTCCGTGTGGCGGACGTCTCCTCCTTCACCCACATCTCCAGCATCTGCTCCTCCTCCACCTGCAACGACACCGGCCAGCCAAACTATCAATCAGTCGCTCAGTCAGACAGTGATCCAGTGTGTTGTCTGTCACATAGTAACCAGACTGGTTTGACTGGACTTATGGGAATTCAGCAGAATGCAAAGATCCATCACGCCACACATGTCACACTGTGCCACCACATGGCAATGAGCAGAAACTACAGCTAGAAAAAGAGAGCTATGACAAATTATATAAAATTATAAAAATTATTGTAAAATGATGGATTACATATTTGTAGAATGTCCAATTTACTAAGACGTCCCGAGCCTTCACAAAGTCTAACTCAAGGACATGGCCTAGCTGAGCGACAGCATTTACATTCACTTTAACAGCGAAACATTGGCTTAATAATAGAAATGATTTAAAGTAATGAGCTCACAAAAGGATATATTGCTGTAATATAGGTTGAATTAAATTAATTTAAACAATTAAATGAAGTAGTGTTCAATCATTATTTAAAGACTATAAAGGCGTAATGTGAACCACCTCTAGCTAATGTTAAACCACAAACAAACAAAAACGAGTTACATTGTTAATGCATCAGTATTGTAACTGAGGTACTCATCTTATTTCATTTTCAATTTGAATTTGTGTTTGCAAGTTTAAGCTCTTATCTGACGATCATTTTGTAATGCAGGTAAATACATGAAGTAGTCTACACATGATTTTAAGTAAATGCGTTAAGACCTTTGTAACCTTCTGCTTCTTAAGTGAGCCCGTCTTGAAGCTTCTCCTCAGGGTGCCGTCCAGGAAGCTCGGGGTCCTTCGTTTCTCTACTCCGATCCCGATGCCTCCCTGTCCTCCTGCCGCTCCCTTCCCATCTCCCGCTCCTGCTCCAGCTCCTCCGGCTCCCCCTGCCGCACCCACGCCCGGCTTGGTGGAGTGAAGGATGCGACTGCGGAGACGCCCGATTGGATAAACGCTTCCCAGGCTCCACCCGGCCCGACCTGCCCCGTCGCCGTGGAGATACTGGAGACGTAAAGCGGCTAGATGCTGCAAAGTCTCCTCTGAGGCCGGGAAGTGACCGCTTATCAAAGACTCATGAGCCTGAGAGTGAAAACAAGAAAGTTAGAGACACAATCTATCAAATCTGTGATTCAGGCTTTTCGTTTGTTAATTTTGCAGCAGGTCAGTAACATTGATTTACTATTATCACTTTCACCACTATAGAAGTAAATCATCACCCAATTTATGGTATCACATATGGTAAACAGACGTTATTGAACTGTTGGGGTTTCTGTGTGATTATTTTCCTAAACTTTCAAAATGTCAAGCCTTATATTGGCTTCGATATAAATATGAGCAATGAGTGTCAGCTGCTCTGTGGTTAGTGTTGCTGCGAGGACAGATGGTGAAAATAATTGTAACAAGTAGTAAAGAAGTTAGTATTTAAGAATGGCAGGGGAGACTGGGTGCTGAAAAGATAGATAAATGTAAATTATAAATGAATAAAATGAATTGAATTTACAGCTCACCTGCTCAAACATAAAAGCAAACTCCACTCCTTCTTTTGGCATGCTCTCTACATCCAAGAAGCAGTAGAGCTTAAAGTACAGTTTCCATTCTCCTTCCTCCTCTTCCTCACTGCCTGCCAACCTGGATAAATACAGTAGAGGCAGGTAACCATAAAGATCCAAACAACCCACTAGCCAGTTAGAAATCCCTCAAAATCATTATTTGGACGAGATGACAATCAAGGCCAACAGCTGACGTACCTTTCAAACTTGGCCAGAACATCTGCCACGATCACTCTGCTCTCCAAAGCTCGGTCTGTGCACGAGTTGTGTTCAAACAGAGAAAACAGGTTCTTGCTCTCCTCCATGGCCAAACCTCGGATCAACTTCTCCACAACCTGCAGTAGCAGCATTTAAAACACTGGCCGGTTTGTAACAGCACATTCAACATTCAATCATTAGATCCTGCACTGGGTGTTAAAAGATTTCGATTCGATGCGTTTTGACTGAGAGGAGGATGTGTGAGTGTGTTTTTGTTATGTGCACCTCTCCAGCTGTGGTGTGTGAATTGATGGAGATCTTGCAGGAGCCTCCTCCGTGGCAGTAGACGGTGGTGCTCATCTCTTGTCTCACCAACAGGGCGGCGATCTCCTCCTGAGAGGGAACAAACTCACGAGTCTTGGTCTTCTTCAGGGATTCCCCGATGAAACTGGCGTAGCGCTCGATATCCGTGCCAGGATAACGCTCTCGTACCCTGAGTCAGATCATTTATTCCATGACTGATACAGCAAAAAAAAAAAAAAAGCACAATCCATAATGCAGACACACACACTCACCTCTTCAGGTGGAAGCGGAGGTATCTGAGGATGACTCGACTGGGTAGGAAGGTGCAGCTCATGCAGGTGAGCAGATGCCAGTGTGCCCGATTGGCTGGGCTGTTAGGCTGAGGCACATGATTGGTCTGCTTGATCACCTGACAATAAACCTGAAAAACAGAAATATGAAGGGGAAATTTGAGAAAAATTAAGTTTTAATCAACATTTGACGTCAAACAGACATGTCAGACCCAGAAACATTATGCTCTTATGTTGCTTATAAAGCTCAGAGACATAATGTCATACAGGAAAGAAGTGCCTGGAAGTGGTAGGTAATACAGTGCTAATTACTACAGTGTCACTTTTAGTACATGTCCTTTTGTCATTGTTTTTTGTCAAATCTCCTTTTTGCTGTTTTTTCTATGTTCATTCTAAAAATGTTTTGATAAAGCTCACAGCTCGCACTACACACCGCTGTATTTCACTAATACACCTTGACTCTGTTGTAACACTTAGAGATTACAGAAGCAATTAAATAAAGTACCTCGTCCCTGAGAGGGCGCAGGTCCTGGCAGGTCTGCAGGATGCCCTGAATGATGGGCACCGTGTCCGCCAGCGTCTCCATCTCCTGCAGTGAGTTGAAAACTCGCACCGCCTCATCCTGCAGACTGGCATAGCCCTGCTGCCTTTGTACTGCAAACAGACAAAAAGAAAAAGGTGAACAGAGACAGAGAAGAAGAAAAAGAAACAACATGTAGCTCATCGACAATACGAGACGACAGCAATACAAATGACATCAAAGGATTATTGTGATGATTTAGAAAAGTAAATGGGACATATACTCGAACTGATATCCAGCCACTATTTCGTGGAAGCCTGCAAATTCTTTGTTAACGTTGTGCTGGCAGACGAGAAAGTTATCATTTCATTTTTGTGAGCGCATAGAACTACAGTCTGTGGTTTTGACCTCCAGAGGGCAGTAACATGTAGGGAAGCTTTTAATGCACAAACATTGTGAAAGCAGAAGAAGACAAAGAAGAAACCCTAACTGTGGGTTTCAATACATATACTACCTTACTATTTAGTATGTCTGAAAAAGATTTAGTATGTCCCAATGCATAGTATGTCAAATGAGGTACGGCAAAAATACCAGGATGAAAGCCAGCACGCTTTTCTGGCTATTCCGACCCACAATCCTTTGTGCAGGGGATATATGAGCAAGAGGGTCAAAGTTCAACGTTATGACGAAGTAGTATGTCCTAATTGCACACTGCATCCAACAGTACATACTAAAAGTTAAATGAAAGAGTGTGTGATTTGGAACAGAGCATGCAGCAGTGTGCGGTCAAAAAGTCACAAGAATTACGTCGCATGTCTTTTCCTAACCACTGGTACTTGACCTCCATTGAAAACGTCATGAGGTCAGGAAATATATGCAGAAAAAGCGCCGGGGTTTGGGTTGCTGAGTTTTACTCACGGCTGGTGACCTCTCCGTAGGGCAGCGGCAGCAGAGGGGAGTGCAGAGGATGCTGGGTGTATCTGAGGATGGGGTTCCGCCTGTACATCTGCTCCACGATGTCTGGGTTCACACTGTTCTCCTGAGAGCACACAAGGTCAAAGGTCAGATTCATTGAATTTTAAAACGCTTAGTTAATAGGCGTGTGTGTGTGTGTGTGCGTGTGTGTGTGTTTTACCTTGATGTCTCTGATGAGCTGCAGAGTCGGGGTTTCTATCGGGGTCTTGCTGTCTATGACTCCCTGTATGGCAGCCGTCCACCTCATGGCCTCGTTCAGCATCTTGGTGTAGAGGCGGTAGGAATGCTTCCTGCCGTACACGATGATGTTCCAGTAACCTGTAAAAAAACAGAACTCATATGTTAATACTTCAATGTGAAACCAGAATGATCTTTTTACATGTAGTCTCAAACCTCCGATGTCTAATCCCGGATTAAACCTTTTCCCTTCCCTTCTCGTTCCCCACCTGTCTCCCTGTGCACTCGTTCATCCGGCTGAATGACGGAGCAGAGAGAGTTAAGGACCAGAGTTCCCATCTTGGAGGAGTTTCGCTCTGAGCTCTTGTAGTAATCCAGAGAGTTGTGGGTCAAAACAAACCAGCGCTTCTTCAGCTTCAGGGAGGTGCTCTTAGCATTCGTCTTCATCTCCTTTTGGAGCCAGCCTGAAGAGAGAAGACGAGAGAGGGGAGGGAAAGTGGAGGGAGGATGTAATGAATTTGTACAGGAAAAGCATGGTGATGCAATTATTCAATATCTTCATTTATACCCAAGTCTATTTGTATTGTGACAAAAGCTCATATTGAGATATTGTAAACCAAAATCTGTCACAACATGAGGTCTTAAATACTTGAGAACATATGTAAATTATACAATAGCTTCTGTAAAATCTTCCATAAACAATGTCACATTTATGATATTACACCTATTTAACCTCATATTGTTTACCTTATTTTAAAAGTATACTGTAAACAAATAGACTTTCTATCTCTTCTAAGGCCACTATCTATACCTTACCCTATGTTACATGGCGTGTAATAAATCCACATTTCTTTTGTGATGAAATGAGTTCTTACCTCGAACAAGGAACTCCTGTCCGTCTATCCTGGCGTCTCCTTTGGGCTTCTGCAGCAGACTGATCCAGTGATGCATCTCCTCCGGTGTGTCACTGTTGCAGTGGATCACACGGTTGGCCGTAATGATGACAAAAGAGTTTGGCCTGCAAAGGTCGAATGATAGAGTTTAAAATAAAGAATCCACACTTAAGGATACAAGAAACACAAGACAGGATATTAAAGGGTTGTATTGATAAATGAATAGTGACGGCATTTCCCAGCTGAGAGGAACAAAGAGACGACAAGTCTGTTGGGTGTCATACTCAAATTTAGTTTCGAAAGCATTTCGAAATACATTTCGAAATACAAGTTGGGGTCGCATTGCATCATGGTCTATTGATACTACACTCAGTGGATGGATGCATTTCCTACTCATTTTTTTTTTTTCTCTTTCATTTGGAGGATGCGACACCAAAATCAAAGCTTATTTTTGTTCTCTGCTATAAAATTCAACCAATTTGAAAAACTCGAAAAAATTAATAAAATGGTCCTAGACATGCGAAGTGAATCAGCATTTCATTTATTTTGTGATTATTGATCCAATTTACCGATCGGGGTTGTCGGAAGCACAAACAGAGTCGATCAGCCCCACGTCAAGAGTTCCCTGAAGGACGAAAGGAGGTGGAGAACAATATAAAACATGAATTAACAAAGCACTTATCGCTTCCACATGTCAGCAATTACAAAGTGGGACTCATGCCACATTGTACGATAAAGCCACACAATAGTAAAGAAGAACTTAAAGACACAACAAGTTGTTGTTGTTTTTAGCGACTGACCACAGCGTTCTTTGGATTGGCCTGTTCATGGGACATCTCCAGCAGCTGCTCAGGAGTGCACACGCGCACCTTACTCAGCACATTAAACCACCCACTGAACAGAAAGACAGAGACGCTTGAATACATGAATCTACTCAGTAAGTTGTTGCCATTATCTAGAAAATCCCTCAAGTCTCCACCACACCTTGCGTCCTCTGGTGACTCGGCGAACACCTGATAGGTCCTCTCATCCGTCACAATGTTCAGAGCGTTCTCCTTTTCATGATTATTCACTATCTCCCTGTAAAAATACAAACAGTGCACGTGTTAAACATAGGCATAGACGTTTTTTTTTTGGCTCTGGAGCTTCCTATAAATCTTACTTGGCAGCTCGGATGTCGATGGTTCCCTTCAGCTTCTCCTCGCTGTCGTTCTCATAGTACATCAGTTTACTGTCCCTCAGTACAAACCAGCGCATCTTCCAGTTTCTGAGGCAGAAGGCACACAATAAAACAAAGCCAAGACAATCTATCTACACATAATAAAGGTTTATGTGACTCTATATATGAGACATGCACGTATTCAGACTTCATTTCTATGTAGAATACAAAGTGAATTAGCGTCTTCATATTGAACACCTTTGGTATACTCTAAATACACGTACAGTATACAAGGGTGGAAGTAACTTTATGCTAAATCTATGTTTGTGGCATTTAAAAGCTTTAAAAAATATATATAATTAAAATTTCTGAATGGTCTTTTTAACTATAAAGTAATAGTAATCTGGTTACTTCATTTTGAAATGTTCTGTTAAGATAACTTCCGGGGCATCCTTTTACCGTTACTATTCATGTTTCAATTTGATGCGTAACACCTTGTTTGTGTTGTGTGCCATTTAGTGATTATTTTAATAAAACGTTCTTCTCTTTTTGTTTTGTGAATATTTGTATGTCTAGTTTGTTGATCATAGAATGAAACCAACCAAGCAGCGTGGTTTAAAAAAAAAAAAAAAAAGTGACTGTAACTCTGCTCTACTCACTACTTTTGGTCTTTTTACCTTATATTTAGTGAGATTATGAACTACAGATTAGAAGATTATGATGTAGATTATGAACTAAGACTTGAGAAGTAAAATCTCAGTAAAGTCTCAATACACCATCTTGAGAGGGACACTGAAGTCTTCCAGCGCTGCAGAGGGCTCAAAGCATTGGTTAGACATACAGGGACAGATGGTCACTCACATATTGATCATTCACATCAAAAGTGTACTGACCAGCACTCCCAACAAAGATTGTGGTTTAATTAGCATGCAGGCTGCACTCAGTAACAACTACAACAACCTCCGTGAGAGAGTGGAGAGGCCTCCTCCCTTCTTGTAGAGCCAGCCGGACTTGAGAGACTCTTGTTTGGACCGGAACCACATGAAGGTTTCATCCTTCAGCACACACCAACGCCTCCTCCACGGGATCATCAGGCCAGCTGAGGCAGCACAGAATAAAATCATAAAAAGGAAAAATTCAAAAGAAAACAGACAGACTAAAACATAGATAATATACACCCACCCTTCATGTAGAGGTAGCCGTGGAAATATGGCGGTCCATTCCCATTAAACAAGGTCACTCTGCCATTAGTCACTTCTTCATCAGTGTCCATCATGCCGTCGTGTTCGTCGTCACTGTCTGCATACTGCAACATCATACAATCGCATGAATTATTTCTTTTGCGTAATAAAAAATGAACAAGAAAAAGGCACATGACGTTCACTGCATAGCTGCTCATACATGTCTGCGTGCACGCGTGTGAGGATGCGTGTGAGTGTGTGTCCTCACAGAGTCGGAGCTGCCTCTGCAGGACTCGACGCTGGCGTTTGTGCAGGTCGACTTCCTCGGGTGCTCCTCGTCTGTCACGGTGGTGCTCCCGCGGTTGCTCCCAGATATGGAGCTGTCGTCTCCGGCGGTGACGGACCCTTCCTCCTCCTCCTGGTCGTAATCCGACTCGGTGTCGGCAGGCATGCTGTAGATGGGCTCCTCTCCGTCTCCCAGGCTCTCCACCATGCTCACCTGCCTCTCCGGATCTGTCTCGGCTCCATCGTTCTTCTCCCCCTCTCCTGGGTGAGGTGGTGGTGGAGGAGGGACAGGAGAGCCATCTTCAGGTGGAGGGAGAGGCGTAGGGGGAGGAATTCCAGCAACAGGCGCACCGTCTGTGGCCAGAGGAGGTGATGCAGGAGGCACAGTCCCCTCTGCAAAAGCAGGCGGGGGAGGAGGGAGGTGTGCAAATATCTCCTGATCAATAGGAGTGTCTGTCTCAGCAGGAGGGGGGAAGTCAGGCAGAGGGATGCACTCCTCCTCAGCATGAAACCCCTCGTCTACCTCCTCTTCTTTGGACGCTCCTCTGGTGGCACTTGCAGCTTTGGGAGGTTTGGCCTCTGCAGCAGGCTTGTCTGCGACCGCTCCCAACGAAGGGTCCACGCCTCCAAAGTTCAGGAGGTCGATGAGCTCCGTGGCCTTGCGGGACGCCTCCTTCTTCATCCTTTTGAGCTCAGCGTCCCGGCGCAGCTGCAGCTCCTGTTTGGAGGACTCACACAGCTGGGACACCTCGTCCTCTCTCTTCTTCTGCAAGCGCTCGATCTCACGCTCCAACTGCAGGATCTCATCCACCTCATCCTAGAGCGGGGGAGAGAAGAGAACGGGCATATTAAGCATCAGCATTTGCTTTATTCCATTAATCAGCAGGAGGAGAATAAAATGCGATATAAGTGGTTTAGAGTTGGAGAGAAAACGCACTGAACCATCAGCATCGTCCTCTGCTGATTTAGCCTTTTTCTCTGCTCCTTCCTCCTGCTCTCCTTCACCCGCTGTCTTCTTCTCCTCCTCCGTCTCCTCTTTCTTCTTCTCTTCTTCCTCTCTCTTCTTCTTCTCCTGCCTGAGTTTTCGAACTCGCGTGCGCGCCACCTGACCTCGCCTGTGCCTCTGCAGCACCAGCGCTGCCTTACGTTGCTTCACGAATCGTCTGCGCTGGATGTGCTTTCTGAAGTGTTTCTGGAGAGTGACGACACTGGCGCGTGCACGCTTGAAGTGTTTCCTGTGGACAACATGGAAAAACATATAAACGCGCAGAGAACAAAAGATGGCACACATACATTTCAGTTCATACTGAGGGGGGTCTTACTTGGCAGAGAACGTGAGTAGGTGGGCTCGAATTATCATGGCAGCTTGGCGTCGGACTTCATCCCTGTCTTTCTCTAAACGCTGCTCCAGAGACTCTTTCATGAACACCTGCACAACAAAGGTGAAAGATTAGCAGGAAGATCTCTAATGCGATGTAGAAAACCTATGAAATGATGGATTAATTACGTATCATTACGAGTGGTGGTGGTTCAAAACAACAGCTTTTTTAGGGTCTGAAAGGGGTGTTGCCAAAAACTGCTAAATCTTACCTTGGTTTTTCCCAACTGCCAATCTTTCTTTGTCTTGTCATATTTGAGCAGAAGGTCTGTACTTCTCTTCTTATCATCTCCTGCTGCTGCTGCTGCTGCTGCTGCTGCTGCTTTCGATTTCTCTTTCTGAATGATTTTATACCTGGCAGGCAGAAAAGAAAGAGGACAAATTAGAAAATGAACAAAGACGAGCAAAAGAGAGATCTCAGCAAAAGGGTACAAATTCAGAAACACTTGCGAGACACACACACACACACACACACACACACACAAATGAGATAAAAGATTAGTGTAGATTTATAGATACTTACCGAATAGAGAAGTCTTTGAAAGTTCTGCGGACGGGGAACCCGGCCCGACGGATCTTCACAGTCTCCAACATCCCAGAATACCTCAGCTGGTTCAGGACGACCTCAGGGTCAAACACACTTGGATTCTACAAGTAAGACAAGAACGATTATTTAACATTAAACCGATACTTCATTAGGTGATTGCCAATCAGGCACTAAGGACAATTTGAGAACTGAGACAGAAACAAACTGACTTTTTTCATGTTTGGCTTAATGCAGCGAATGAAGAAAGGGTTGGATACACTCAGCGTGGCCATGAGAGCATGGAGGGAGTCCTGAGGAGGCAGGGAAGCAAAAGAACAAATATTTTAGCATTTCTTTCCTATGGCAGAATTACCATAGTAATTATTTCAACAATCGTTACATGTATGAGAGCTCCCTGTGGCGCTGACCTTTAGGCCGTTTATTATGATTTGCCCGTTATGTTGGAAATCTAATAATCTTAAACCGCTTGCATCGCTCACCCTGAACTGGGAGCTCACGGTGGGTTTGCGTCTGGCCGTTCCCATCTTTTCCTCATTGTTCCTGCTGCCGACTTTCTCAAACAAGTCGTAGATGAAGTCCAGTCTGAGAGGCAACAGAAACATGATGGATTACACACCTACTTATAAGTTACGTCAGTGGAAATACTGACGATGATGAATTTAAGAAAGAAAAAAAAAATCAAGTACAGAATTCAACTATAGCTGACATTTTCCACAGAAGATAAACTGTTTCCCTCCACTGTTTGTATCACTCGCATTATTTTGCTGGCAGATGAAAAACTTGACATTTCTTAATGAAATTTTAGGGGATTTTTTTTTACAATTTTTTGAGGGATTAAATGATCCTCGGACCTGTTTGGTTCTTGGCACTTTTTCACAAAGGCATTTCCGTATTTTTTTAAATCCCTTAAAAGTTGACATTACGATGATTTTGAATCATAGTTTCCACCGAACAATGAAAGTTTAATTCTAGTCATTGTAACATGTAAAACAAATGTGCATCAACGATTCATATCAGCTCAAAAAGCTCAAAGCACCTCTTCTTTGAATGACTGCAATGAACCTATTACTTAATAAAGCAATCTCAGAACTTAAAATAGTTCCCAAAAAATGACATTTAATGTATGTGTATGTCCTGCCTGCTGTCCTTGAGCATGTTTAGGATGTCGTCTCTGAAGGTGTCTCTGTTCTTCTCCAGTATCCCCCTAACATCATACAGGACCTGACCAAGACACACAGGTTCATCATAAATCTCACACACTTCACTAAAATAACAAATTATGTTGTCATGAAGTGGCTCAGGTGTACGTCTCTCACCTCCCCGGCATAATGTTTAGTACCGAACTGGTGATCAGCAAGTCTGGGCTTGACGTAGTAAGGGTTTGTCTGCAGAAAACAGGAAAATAGCACAAACATTATAACGACTCGGTGTTTAATACTCAGCTCAACATTCTTTTGAATAACGCGTGCACTTTGTGTGTGTAAATAACTCACAGAGTGTCTGCTGTGCAGCTTCTCCAGCAGAGTGAAGTCAGTTCCTTTGGGGAATCGACTCTCTTCATTCACCAGGGCCAACAAGCCCAGTTTCTAAGAGAGAAGGAAAAAAAGCATCATGTTATTACGTTTATGAAATCAGCACCACTTTCTAAGACATCAGTCCAATATGATTAGATCAGTTTCCAGAGAGCGTCTGAGGCGTCCAACACAGCCTTCATTTGAACTCACTTCAACCCAACTCAAGGCACTAAATAACAATATTACAACTCTGTTCGTGTTACAAGATATGATTTATGATTTATAAATGTCCTACCTTCTCTATAAGGTCCAGACACTCTGCATTGTCCATCCAGTCTATAGCGTCCCACTGGACGCCTTCCCTGTAAAGAGTAAAGCCAAACAATTACACACGGAAAACTGTTGTATAGTATTCAGTTGAATAAATAAAAAGAAATGGTTGAAAAAAATCCTCGGATACCAAAAACACTTCCTCGCAAAAGTGCATGTTTTTGCATTTCTGTGTGTTAAATACTGTGTAACTCTGTTTAGAAACAAATAAGTAAAGTTATTATTATTATTATTATTATTATTATTATTATTAACACCACCTTGGAGAAGGAAATTGACCTTAATTGACAATTTTTAGGAGCAGACATAATGAGAAGACAAGGTTATGGTTTTGATTAGTAATTTTGTTTATGTGGTGACATTATTTTTATATTATATATACAGTCATGTTTGGACCTAATGTTCTTACTTGATCCCTTAAAGTTGTGTTTTATATTTTTTTATATTGTCATATTAAAGTAAAAAAAAACGAATGAACTCACAAACTATGAATTTGTAAGTCTTTGTTTGTTTGTTTGTGTATATAGAAGTTCACCTGTTGTACTCCAGCTGCTCCAGGGAGAAGATGTGCTTGTTGAAGTACTCCTGAAGTTTCTCGTTGGCGTAGTTGATGTTAAACTGCTCGAACCGATTCACCTGGATGCGAAGACACACATCTCACAGTTACATACAGATCTGCATGCAAGTGTGTGTGTGTGTGTGTGTGTGTGAATGAGTGGTGCTTAGAACAGTTTGTTTCTGACCTCAAAGTTCTCAAAGCCAAAGATGTCAAGGATGCCGATGGATTTAAAGTTTTCCTTCCCTTTGATCTTCTGATTAATCTTGAGGATGATCCAGGAGAAACACTGGGAATATAACGCCATGGCAACAGAGTCCCGGGAATCCACAGCCTGTAAGGATGAGAGCGTGAGTGTGTCGGGAAGAAAATCGATGGAGAGGGAACGAATGAATGTGTGGATGCATGTGTGTGCGCTGACCTGCTCTATAGTGAGTGGGGAGCAGATTTCCTCTCCTCGGAGGATTATGGAGCGCTGAGTCAGCACTTCAGACAGCTGGAATGTATCCAGGCCCAGCAGCTCACTGGCATTAGTGACCACTGAAAAATATACAAAGATGTGTTCACACTTCTGCAACGCATCTATCTAAGTTGAACTTTTCCTAACTCACTCGACACGAGCCGTGCGCTGACCTTGCTTGGTGGTGACCTGGGCTCCTCCTGCAGTCATGAACTCGATGTTTCCCAGCTGTAAGACTCCTGACAGCAGCTTAAACATGTCTCTGATCTCCTCCTCTGCAAACTCCAACACCTTCAGCGCCTCCTACACGCAGAAAAAAGCCACAGGGAAAGAGGTTAGGCGCTACTGACAGAAGAGGTGCTTTTAAAACTTTCTATCTCAGTGCCTGAGAAGATAATAACAATATAGTGCGGTCGCTGATTCTGCATTAACGCGCTAGAGGTTTCATAAATGGTGTTTAGCATTTCAACTGTACAGACACTGCTCTGAGGTGGAGCTGCTCTCTACGCAGAAATCATTTTGACCTCAAGATGCAATGCACTGATTCCCTGTTTTCCTGTTTTTTTTCCAAGAAAAACTTAAGAAGTGCAAATTTTGGGAACGTTTTAGGGACATCTTTTCTCAGTTGTATTCAATGTTATGCTATTTGCAGCCTGCAAACATCCCCTTAAGGTTTGGAGTTAGGTCTGTATATCCGTTAGTTTTGTAGTTATGGTTAAACAACAGCCATATTCAAATCACAATTACAAATTGTTGCCCTTCAGTTTGCCTTTGTGTAATGAATTTAATGGGAATCTGTTCATAACCTGCTGACAAATAGACTAACAACCTGGAAAACAGCCTGGAAAGTCAGCTCACACACAGAAATAACATGCAGATTTTCAGTGTGATCATTTCTGCCTCCAGAACAGGAACATGCTTGTAAACTCAAATCTACTTGACAAAAAGAAATACTGACCATAACACTATTATACAGTTCTTTGTCATTCAGGCTCTTGTCCTTCAGACATCCTGATTGGCTGAGGTAGTGGAACGATTCGGGAGGGTCTTCCAGGAAGTAGAGGTCTGATAGAGGAAATAAAATATAATGTCCAGGGGGATGTCGGGAGATACTTAACTGCACTTACACTATGTAGAAAAGTTGCAGTGAAAATACACAAAAACACTTTTTGTATCTGTTGTAAGAGTATTATGAATACTGTTTCAAACAGTACATTGAACACGTGCGTGCTTTTCCTTACTTTTATGGTCTTTGTTAGCTCCTGCCAGCAGAGCGTAGAAGATGTGGTAGTTTCGTTCTCCAGGGTTTTGTCGCACCACTCGGTTCTACAGCAAAATCGTTGCAGCAAAGCCACCATTAACATTTCATTATGACAGACACTGACAAATCACTTCTAATGAATTATAACTTGATGTGATGTGGTTACCTTTTCCAGTAAATCTGAAAGGTAGAGAGTCAAGGAAACAACCACACAACCTGGCTTCTTCACAAATATCCTCCTTTAGCACAGCGTTTTATGCAATAAAAGCACAAACAAATTCTGGTACATTTGATGAAAAAAATATACCTATTTTGTATATATATATAGATATCTATATATAGAAGGATACAGTCAATAACGCAGCCTCCCTGGATGTTGCCGCCCTCAGAGAAGTGAAGTTGGATGAATTTCCCAAAGCGACTGGAGTTGTTGTTGTAAACAGTCTTAGCATTACCGAACGCCTCCATGATCGGGCTGCACAGAGAGTGAGAAGCTGCAGTTAGTGCATATTGGTTAGTCTGCCTTTATCATACTCACACACAACCATAAGTGCACAATGCAAACACTGAGTCCTTAGCTCGCCCACAGTAACTGGGTTTGCTTATTGGCTCCCTAAAAGCTTGACTTGAAAAGACTTGAAAAGAAAATCCTTCAAATCTGTACGGCCTGCTCAAATCCTGAAACAATCAAAGAAAAAGAAAAAGAAAACCGCCTTGAATACTTAATTATTACTCATATGCATTGAATGAACTTGATTTCAGTGACGTAAAAACATTTAAAAAATATTGAAATTCACTGTAATTTCAATAGTTAGCATTAAAGCTGCAAAAACGAGTCTATTAATCGATTTGTTGATCGTCAGAAAATGAATAAGCAACTATATTCATTAATTACATTCATCGTTTTTAGTCATTTCTTCAAAGCGAAAATGCCCAACATTTGATGCTACCAGCATCTTTGGGATACAAAACTTTAAACATGACCTTGATGTCTTTCGAATGACTTTAGACTTGATTGGGACTTGTCTCTGAATAGAATATGTCCGTCTTCATTTAGTTCCTCTGTACCTGCTCTGCACGATGGCCTGCTCCACTCGCGTACTTTTCTCTGGCGTCCCGGCTGAGTTCTGGCTCATCACCGACAGGAACTGAAGCAACAGTTTGGTGCTCTCCGTCTTCCCTGCCCCTGATTCACCACTGTACACACACACACACACACACACACACACACACACACACACACACACACACACATACACACACACACACACACGCACGTAATTTAATTAAATACACTGTGACCTTCTCTGACATACATCAGGCTGGTCTGGACGTTTAATTGATATTGAGGTTTCATAGCTTCAGAGATGTTGCATTAACTCCCAGTCTATCCCAATCAGGATATCAAGAGAGACAAAGCCTGAGTGTAATTGAAGTTTTCTGACCCTACTTACAGATTAGCCAAGCAAGCCAGGAGCAGCCAACTTCACCCAGTGTTTTTTAATTTTCTTTTATTGGTGGAGGGATGCCGTTTATTAATTTTCAGCACAAAGGGGAGATGCTATCTCTCCTTCACCCTCTAGTCTTTCTTCATCTGATCTAAACAACACAACTTGTTTGAGATTGACTCTTTGAGCTTGATCTCAGCTCAGTCTCTCTCCACAAAACACCTGACAGAAATCAATACGTCTGAACCGTAGACATGCTACTCTACGTCCTTCTGCATTCACCTTGATTTTTTTGTCATTTTCTGCCTGTCTCTGCTCGGGCTGCACAATATCAATTTTTTATCGTCATTGCAATGTCAGCTTGTGCGACGTGAAAAAGCATCGTGAAATGACTGTTTGTTTTCAATTTGTGGAAAGAGCGTATCAGTAGAAAACTATCATTCTCTCTTGTTGGCGCCTTTTGTGTTCAGTTCAATGTTCAATTTGTTCAATAAAATAGAAAAATAATTGACTTAAATTCTTTTAATTGAACAAGCAATGTGCTGTATTTTAGCAGTATACGGAAAGCAGCAGAAAGGCAAAACTGAGTACACTTTAATATCCATTTATTTATCGCAGGAATCGTGATATTCATCAATGTAATCGCATGTGTTCCTCTTTTCGTGGAGCCCTAGTCTCTGCATGGTCTCTAAGTACAAACAGGTGAAAAAAGATCCACCTACCAGCACTTCTGAAGCTCACTAATCAAGACATTATATCTTGTTTGTTTACAAAGTGTAAAAATGTCTCTTTATGTGTGGTATCAATCTTCTCCCCTAACTGTCTTCCATAAAGCAATGAAAGCAGACATTCAGAGACATAAAACATGCATGTGTAACTCTGGGTAAGTAGGACAGTAGGAATTGTAGGATTTTCTAAAAACAGAACTACCCTCCCGACTAATACGAGCCGGGATTGGCTGCAGTCCCCTGTGACACAGGATTTAAGAAATAGATGGATTGATGGCTTGGAAGATAGACTGATGGATGGATAAATCATGAATTAGAGATAAACCTGTATATTTAATCATCAAAAAAGCCTCCTCCGTGGTTGAACCTACCTGATGAGGACACATTGACTGTCGTGGCGTTTCCAGATGCAGCGGTAGCATTCATTGGCCACGGCAAAGATGTGCGGAGGAAGCTCCCCTATATGGTGCTTGGAGTACAGGTCCACCCTCTCTGGGTCATACAGACCTGAGATCTGCTTGTAGGGGTTGACAGCTGCCAGGATGCTGCCGATATTAGTCTGGAAACAGTCAATAAGTGGCATTTCAGGTCCTGCCTCTGTATCCTTTTTGTTTATTTGCTTCTTTTCTTTTGTTGTCAGTTTTTTTTCCCCACTTTTCTCTGCTTCATACATACAGATATAAACATGCACCCACGCAAAAGCACTAACACAGGGGCAAACAATAATCTCTCAGGAACACAAACAGTACAAATATGTGAAATATTAAAGCAGCCTTGTGTTGATATTAATCTGGATTGGAGGATAAGGGAACACAGCAGGGTGGAGATCTGACAGCATGAGCGACGAGTGACAAATCATCAGATTTTTATTAGAAAGCTGAGGTTAAATCAGTGAGATGATAGAGGAGCGAGGCTGGATTTTCATTTTGAGCTGTTTGTGCTGTAACAGTCACCTTGCTTTCTATCCTGCACTAAAACTTTGAGGTCAGCATGACTCCCGTCGTGTCATATTACCCTGTCTGTGCATTTTGTCTGCTACACATATAAAACTGTGCTGAAGGACACATATACGCATAAATGCGCGAGCACACAGTGACACAGAAAGCTGACCCACAAGGGTAAATTCTTATGATCAGCTTAAGGGAAATCCATGTATGGACAATATTCATCTAGATTAGGTCACGCCCAGGGAGGCTGTTATTGGTCTGTTGTCTCGTAAGCTTTCAGGTTTTCAGGGTTTCCAGATGTCTGACTTTCAACTGACCCTAAACGTGATCAAAATGTACTAATTTTAATTCATCCCTATATCTATTTTATGACCACAAACAGAGATTATCACCTTTTCATGTCACCAATGGTCGTGGATGAGATGAAATCCCCAAGGCAAGATGGGCAGTTTTATGGATATCAGGTAATTCATTACAGACATATACACATTGTTTGTTTGTTGTTTCTCTCTTCATAAGCTTCTCTGTCCGTCTCTTCACCAATTCCACTCAGAGTAGATGTGTCTGTTAAGGTGATTTGTGTTTCCCATTAAAAGCCTCATGCATATAAAGATTACTGGAAAAGGAAAAGGGGGGCACATCCAAACATCAACATACCGTACATCCACCCTCTCACGCATACTTACTGACACGTAAAATACATCTATCCGAATGCACTTACATAGATGTTATCCTTATGGTAGCGCTGGTACAGGTTGTGCATGATGGCGGCCTCGTGCAGCTCAGCCAGCGCTGACATGTCCTCCACGCCATCGATGCTGGACTGGTGCATAGCGTACACCCGCTCCCTGGTAACCTCAGCCTGCTGCAGGTACAACACCTAGAAGACAGCAAGACGTACATACTGTCACTTATCATGTTTTTGTGCATATCCTGACACATACATTTCTACATACTTTTTCCCACAATGGTTTCCAATAATCCTGCGAAGAAAAGCTGAATGTATTGCAGTCATACTCGCAAAACTTGTCAAAACAAGGAAAGAAGCTCCACTTGGATCTGACAGCGATGTAACAAAGCAGATGCTCCTGACGGCACACAAGAAAGAAAATAAATTCCACCTGAAATCAAGGCACACTGCTTCGATAGAGTAACGATTTAAAAATAAGACTTGCACGTATCAACCATGCAGCAGACTTCCTCGGGATCAAACAGTCAAAAACAGTTGAATCTGTTTAGACTGTTTAAAATGTCTCGTTAGAGGAGCACTTCATTCTTGACCTTGGTAACAGTAGTTTGAATTAAAAAAAAAGGTCAAATTAGATATAATATAAATTGAGAAAGAATAAGTCTGATAAGAAGTTGAAACTGGGACAGTAAACAGCAAAGAATAGCAATAATTTAGGTTAACGCCTATTGACCGCACACCGTTCTTCCTCAGGGTCAAACGTTCAGTAGTCACAAATCTGTAAAAAAAATAAATAAATCTGATATAATGTATTCATTTCTGTCTATTCCTGTGTTGAACAATCCATTTAAAGCATTTAGTTGTTGTTCCACTGTAATACAACACACACACTGAAGCTGAGTGGTGTTCTGTGTTGTATTGTATTTAGATTAATTGCATTGCAACATGTATTATGCTGGTGTCACAATACCTCCTCTGAGGTAGATATAATACTTGAGTCTCAGTTGTCATTCTGGTATTGATGCCTACTGGATATTAACGGTATATTGTTCAAAGTGAGTAGGAAAAAGCCAACATTGCAAGGACTTTTCATTTTTAGCATGAACAGACTAATTGTGATTCTT
This sequence comes from Bovichtus variegatus, assembly GCA_943593645.1. Taxonomy (NCBI): domain Eukaryota; kingdom Metazoa; phylum Chordata; class Actinopteri; order Perciformes; family Bovichtidae; genus Bovichtus; species Bovichtus variegatus. The sequence continues at coordinate 13,165,232 of CALSCE010010956.1, forward strand.
CTAACTAGAAACTCATCTATGTCATCCATTGCCATGGCAACTGGAGAGCAGGGGACACGATGGGTGGGGGACCCGTATGTGAGAAGGGAAGAAGATAAAGAAGCAGAGAAGAAGAGACAGAGTAACAGATCTGATCTTGCAGGACATGACAGGTGAAAGCAGCGCGGTGTGTTTTCAAGTCAGGCACACACACACACACACACACACACACACACACACACACACACACGCTGCTATGACGATCCCTCTCTCTCTCTCTTGCATACACTCTACACAAAGCGCCAACCTCCACTACTAGAAAGCAGGCGGCACCTCCTCTGGCTGCAAAAAGAAGTCTGGTTCTATAGAAGTCTATGAGAAAATGGCCCCACTTCTAACTTGATTTATTACTTCAGTAAACATTGTAAACATGAGTGTGTGGTCTCAAGTGGTCTCTAGTTTTAAGTCTTGTCTCTTGTTAAGCATAATGTTCATTTTGCAAATGATGGTCCCATTTAAAGTAAAGTAGACAATAAAGCAGGGTATGCCTTAGGGCAGGGTTACCTCGTGATTGGAAGTCCATGTTTTCATCTTACAACTTTAATCCTTTCACATTGTGTTTTCAGTTCATGCAAATTTTTACATTTTGGTCGCCTAAAGATTTGTTGTGCAGCGTTCGGTTTTACTTTGCTCAACCCTCTTGTTCCACTTCTGGTTCCAAAAAAAGCCCAAAATGGCGACCGGCAAAAATGCCAAACTCGAGGTCACACTAGCTAGGCCCACTGCTTATATACAGTCTATGTTAAAGATAATTAAACTGATTGTATTGCAGCATAAAGGTCGTTCATTCATTCCGGCAAAATCAACTTGTCTAAGAATAGAAACCCCGGCCTTTGCAATACTGGGTTGTTAATATGTCAGCTCAGTCTCACAGCCAACCTCCACCCTGCGCGCGTGTGTGTGTGTGAGTGTGTGTTGCTGTAACAGATGTGTTGGGCGTCTGTTTAGAGTGGCAGAGGGGCGCGCTGTAGGCGTTCAGACATCTTGCTCTTAAATAAATCTATTTCACTCCAGTAGCAGCATCTTCCACAGAGCTGTTGCGTGCAGACAGCTCTCTCAGGGCGAACTAACTCGCAGCGGGATCATCGTTTGCCAACATGTCTGCACGTACAATGTTGTTAGTGGCCGACAAATAGAAACCTGTACGATGTACAGTATGTTGTAGTTTGGGCACTCCTAATGTTCTCTCTCATGTCTTGTAGAAGTATAAACGTTTAGTGGTAACTGCCTCACTAACCTTTCCCAACCCACTCAGCTGTGATGAAATGACCCAATTATCCCTCGTCCTCCATTAGAGAGAGCATAACTCTCAGAACTATCTTCACTGTGACCCTGACTCTTTGTCTTCACCTTTTAACAACCGTGGTGCTCAATCAAGGCACTGACATGTTGCTAGCCAAGCACAATTACTTATATACATGAGTTTTACAGCCGGGGTCAATATCCTATTGATGACTGTTTTTTCAAGGGCAAACCTACGGGATTGTGTGCTATAACTACATTTATTCTCGTGCAATAATTATATTCATATAGAACTATATTTCCATTTAGTGTAGTGCAATAAATACTCATTCTATTGCAATATGACAATGTATTTATTTGTTTTACTTTTTATTTTAGAAGATGTGTTCGTCAGCTTTGAATGTTTGCTTGCTTTTGTTTTCGTGGTGTTTCCTGTTTATATCCTGTCTTGTAACTGCACTGATCAGGAGTAGCGCTCCTAATTTTGTTGTATTCCAAACAATTACAATAAAATACAAATTCTATTCTATCAGTGGCCAATACTAGTAGCAAGCATGCAAAAATACAGCAAAAGTAAAACTAGGCTACAATTTATTTTTTTAATAAAATTCAAAGTAAATGCTGAGTCGAGATCCCTGTCAACTCTCACATCTGTGTATGTGTGTTAACCTGTGTATGCACTTCTCAATGTGTGTGATGTGCACGGGAGACTTGCTTGTCTGAGGGATGAGATGCATTAACATGCCTGTTAGTCATGGCTTAGACAGCTGTACACATGCAGAGATGCTTTCAAATTGACTGTATTACATCTAGACCAGGGTGTATTCCTACATCTGGGAGAACAAAAAGGACGGAAAATCCCTCAATTGACATCCAAGTCCATTAGCTTCAGATCAGGCTTTTCTCTTTATTTTCTTACCCTATTAAATCTCCATCTCCCACTCTCACTCTCTGCACGACTTCATGTCTCAAACTTCACTTCTCTGTCTCTCTTATCTCGCTCTCACTTTGTACGTCACTCCTCTTTTATCCCTTCCCCCTCTGTGTCATTTCTCTCTCTGTTCTTTCAATCTCTTCCTCCCTCACATCATCCCACTCTTCATTAAATTGACCCTCTTTATTCTGCCTGCCCCGCTATGCATCTCCCACATTTCAACCTCTTATGACTTCCTTTTTCTTCCTCCATTTGGCCTTCACGCTTATTTCTGATGGACCCCGTCAGCTTGTTTTGTTTGTTTAACTGAAAGTATTTCTGATCGATGCATCTAATGTACATGGATCCCTGTGTGTTCACCGACACACACTCACTTAATGCCTAAACGGCTCAATCTGAGACCCCTCCCTGTAATTGAAGGCTTACTAAGAGCCATGTCAATCAGAAAGTCAAGCATGCCTTTGCAATTCAGGGTGAATTATAGTGGAACATAAGACAGGGCTTCAAACACGCACACAGAAGGACGCCGGGACAAGTCTTGGTTGTCAAAATTCACTTCCACTTGTCTTATTTCCTTTAATTTACTGTAAAACTTGTCACAATGCTCGGTGAAAGACGGGACATTAGATCCAAATGTAGGTATTACAGGGATTTAGTATTGTGCGTCCATAAAGTTAGGGCAATTGTATGAAACACATATCTAAAAAAATGCTGGTTAGTATGCCTTAGTCATAAATACCAAAATGCTTAAAATCAATGAAGTTTTCCTGACTTTTAGTGCCGAGAAAAAAAAAAACACTATATCGTCCACATTCATAAGCTGAGTAGCATTCCTCATGATAAACTGAATTGTTTAAATGTGTATTGTTGAAATGTCTAAAATCTGCGCAGTGCTCCTTTAGAAGAACAATCTATTTCCGATGGTGGTTTCTCTGAAAAAAATAAACATCATTAAACTATAAGATTAAAGCAAATAAATGCCTGAGCTGCAGTTCTGGGTTATACAATTGCTTCTAATGCCAAAGCGGCTTTGAAATATAAAGGCCTTTAACAACAGATAAAGCAGAGATGTTCCATGAAAACCATTTGGGAAAACCCAGATGCAAATGATTCAGAGAGAGAAGGGATTGCTATGAAGTGAGAAAGTATGTCAGTGACTGAACTAAAGCAGCTGAAGTGGAAGGAAAAGAAAAAAGGTTTTTGCAATCGTCTCCGTGTTCTTCTTCCATTGCCCTCTGGTGGGTTTTAACATACATTCTGTGCTTCTTGGCGCACTTTAACGCAAAAGGCACATACACAGACAAGCTGTACTGTATGTTAAGCATGCACACACACATAATAAGTTTTACTACCCAGAGAGTCTAAAATGAGATACGTCTCATTCAATAATTCATTACTGGAGAGAGGCACATAGGAAACGCATGGACTAATGAGAGAAAAACATTAGGCGAGAAACTGACATAGACTGAAAGAGAGAGAGAGAGAGAGAGAGAGAGAGAGAGAGAGAGAGAGAGAGTAATCTGTCTCTCAATACTTTTTGAGTTCGCTACCCTGTCTGTGTCACTCAACCCCAAGCCCATATGTTGTTACTGAAGATATCAATCTTTAAAAATGGGCCAATAATATTGTTTTCAATGGCTGGTCACTCAAACAGGAGCAAATACTGCCTTTGTTGAGGACTATTTTCAGCTGCGGATTATTACACCATTTGGTGCAAGTACTTACAATGGGAAGACAGTGTATATTGAATTGACATATATAGATATATATATACATATATTTAACTACAGTGCTTTTGTTGATTGTAAAGATGAACCTATTGGGATCTCAGTCGATCAGTGTACCACTTTGGTCCGCACTAAAATAAACAATTGGATGAAGTGCAATGACATTTTGTAAAGACATTCGTGCTCCCCCGAGGATGAATCTTTGGTGACTTTTAAAGCGTCCTCTGACTTTCCCTAGCGCCATCAGCAGGTTAACATCTTTACTTATCCAGTGAAATATCTCATGGAGTGCTGGATAGATTGGCTCCAAAACAATCCTAATAACTTTGGCGATCCCTTCCAACACTGGTGACCATCATTAGGTTGAGGTTTGTGTTTTTATGTGAAATGTCTTGACAATTATTGGATGGAGAGCCCTGAAATGTGGGAGTCGTGTTTGACAACAATGGAGTTATATGCAGGAAAAAGCAGTATGACAATATTTTCTGGATTCTGTCTTTTTATGGGATTTGTTGACCGTATTTACTCTCTCAGACACACACTCGGCTTCTTCCCTTTCACAATGTTCTGTTGCTTCTCTCTTGCAGGAAAATGACTGCGTTCTTAACCTGCTTTGCTCATGTGAACACACTTTCACACACACATACAGTGCATGGAGCGGCCTTCCTGTAAAGCCCTCTGATGTCTGAAGCTGCTTTGCATGATTCAGGAGGAGAGCCAGGGGAGACAAGCCTCTTCATTTGACTCCACATATTAGAAGCAGCCAGTGTGAGGAGGAGAGAGATAAAGATAGAGCATGGAGAGAGAAAGAGAGCTGTGGGCACAGTGACCTATATATTCTGCAGACCTGTATTCAGTGCAAGATGCAATATCAGACGCTGCTGCAAGCACCTGCAGCTCTCCTCACTGACCTTGGATCAGATATGGCAGACAACCATGGGTCAGATTATGATTTGGGCACACTGATGATGTATTTTGTATAATCTGACCCCTCAGATCAGAGAATATTAGAAGCGAAAGGAGCAGCTTCCGCCACGAATGCTGGGCAAGACACTTTATCTTTAAACTACAGTATTATAGTGATCTCTTTTGGTGAGTCAGCCATAGTGAGCCAGGCTGTTGAACTGAAACAGATTCCTTTATTGGACCCTTTGCAATGGCAATTATTGCAAAGGCTTAAACAAAGAAAATGTCCTTATGTGAAAGTTATGTTACTGTAAGTAAGCTATGTGAAAATCAATCACTTATCAACTTACATTTTTTAACACCAGCCCTGGCATCATTGAAAATAACTCTGAGTTGATGTAGAAACACTGAAAATGCTAACAGAAGAAGGAGAACATGCTACAGTCGTTCAACATCTAACGCTTCAACGTATGCACGATGGTTCATACGGTATCTTTTTTGTGCGCTTTTCTACGAATGTCCAGCAACATGAGTGACAGCGCAAGCCCGTGCAATGCAGAACCTGTTTAGGTAAAAAAAAAAACTACCTACGTAACTCACGTATGTGGCATTAGGTAAGTATGGAAGCTACGTAACAAATGTGAGTTCAAATATGTATGTCGACACTGACTTTTGGTTTCACACTGGACACAAACAGAGGTCTCCTGGGTCAAAGTCTGATCCACCCATCTAACCCAACCTCGTCCCAACGCAGACTTTGTTGCTTTTTACATCACCTGACTTCCTTATGGGCAGCCCTGACAATAGGGCTTACGATAACGTGGCTTATATACGAATTATAGCGCTTTACTTTATGTAGGTATAAGTACAAACAGTGAATAGGAAAAGCCTGATAGTCTCCTCTCAATTCCCTAAATGTTGTATTTTTAAGTTTAAAATGAACTTAAAAATATGCATTGCTGCAGGCCTCTAGAAGTGCATTCGACCCCTTGTTGTTTCTTTTACCACCAATCTTGGTATATTGGATTTGGAAAAACAAGGTTAGCAACAAGCTTTATCTCCATTACTGTGATGCCTTCTCTGCCCCACAGCACCCGTTCAGCACTGGGCTGTATAACATCCTTCATATGTCATCATCCTTTAAGATTCGGCAACTCACACTCATCCTACCCCAAGGGGGCTCTCTGATAAGGGACACTGCAGAGAAACAGTGAAGGTGAGGCAGGAGAATGATTGGTGTGTATGTTTTTGTGTCCCAAAGTTAATCTCATTATATGATACTAAGCGAGTGAGTAACTACGTGGTCCTCAGAGGATTAGAAAGAGAGGAATGGGGTCAGGAGATCACACACCAACATCAGCTTGTTTATGAGCCAAATATTACAAAACAAGTCATTTCTGCACTTTTCATTCAGGTCATTTAACAGAGTGTGTCTGTTGTGTGTGTGTGTGTGTGTGTGTCAAAGTCCACAGTCATTCTGTGTGTGCACAAGGAGTAAGGCATCCCTGCAGCATGTTCTGTGCTCGCGTGAGCTTTCGCTGCAGCTTTCACGCTAGTTTCTGAAATCCAGGTCACATAACACACACTGTCCATAACGCATCGCTAACGTAACCTGCGTGTATATACATGCATGTCTGTCCATGTGCGTGTGTGTGTGTGTGTGCTGTCTAAGTGTAGGGATGCAGGTGTGTGTTGACTTCTGTCTGTTTCTACAGTTCTTTCCCATGTGCATTATATTATGCACATGGGAATTCCTGTGTGGGTGTAAATGTGCCCTATAGTGATATATACGTTAGATATACACAATTATAGCAAATGTAAAGAGGAGCCTGATGCCTCTGTGGCCGTATCCATGGCAACCAGGAAGCTTTCAGTCAGGCACAGTTGCCTAAATGTGTCTGTGACTGGGAATATAAACTTTCATCTAGGGTTGCAACTAATGTTTATTTTCATTAATGATTAATCTGGTGATTAATCCTTGTGTCTATAAAAAGTCACAAAATAGTAAAAAAAATATAAATTAAAAAAATTCATCCAAATAGCCATTATAACATCCAGGAGCCCATGGTGACGTATTCAAGTGGCATGTTTTGCACAACCAATAGTCTACAACTCAAAAGATATTCAGTTAACTATCAGATGTGACAAGGTAATGCAGCAAATCCTAACATTTAAAAAAGTGGAACCATTGAACATTTTAAACGTGAATGAAACGGTTAATTGATTATCAAAAAGAAATGCAACTCAACTCAATCAACTAACTGATTAATCGACAAATTGTTTCAGCTCTACTCGCATCTAGGGCACTTTTTTTCATGATTACAGTGGTCGACCTGCAGTTTTTAGGTTATATTCAGTATGTTTATTCATCATAGTATCTTAATACCATCTATTTGTTCTATATTTATCTATATCCAGTTCTTTGCTGACCCAGTTACAACCACCGGCCAGCACTGACGAGTTTAATACTTTAATGTACTATACTATACAATGTCATAAATGTTGGAGCTACATGTTGTCACTGCACGCCAGATTATGGGAAATGATGAATCAATGGACGTTCACTGCACTGTTTTCATTAAAAAAGAAGTATCGTTGTGATTTTGGGAATTTTGCTTTTGTAATGTGAATATTGAGCATTAACACAAAGACCCAAGACTTGCTTTCTGACTTGAAAGTCAAGTATCAAAGTCTTAAGACTTGACAGGCTTTATATCCCGTCAAATAAGGAACACACATCTAACCTTTTTGAAATGACAATGGCAGAGACTGACATTTTGCAGTCAAAATATCAAAAGATAAGTCAGTATGCGGTCACAATCGACTGACTAAACAGCCTTAGCCTGCCACTCCAAACATCTACAATAAACTCAAAACAATGGTTTTGTATGATATTATCTGTTTCATGAAAACTCCCTCAGAGCAAAAATGACTATGTATGAGGTAAAGGCTTCCACAGATACCCCTGGCAGTTGTGAGCTGTGCTGATTTGACATGAAGGCTTGTAGTTTTGCAGCCGCAGCATTTGTAACCCAGAATTGGTAATGTAGTGAACTGGGTCAGGGACCGTAGATTACAGAACCACAGTGACATGGCAGCTGCAAGCAGAATATGAGAAAATAAAATAAAAGTAAAAGATCCACATGCTGTTCAATTTTGCAAGGTTTCTTGCTCTACCAGCCACTAGTGCAGCAACTATTCAAATGCCTCGAGAGTTGCTCCTTGGACATTGGGTTTAAAAGTGTATTTATAATCATGGGAACCAGGAGCGGAGCAACAGGGAGTGATGGGGAGCCTGGGACTGTCTGCATGGCTCAGATCCTGTTGTAACAGCGTAAAGCCCCCCATCCTGCTGATTCTCTATCAAATATTCACCTCCTCCTGCAGAGCTAACATTTAAACACCAACAGCTAGCAGAGAGGGAGGGCAGAGGGAGGCGGGGAGAGCTGGATGGGGGTTGGGGAGGTTGAGGACATTCATAATCCAGAGCAAAGAGAATGCCTGCTCCTATAACCAATCCTCTATTTTGGGAAATGCCTGTCTGTCCCTGAACAAGAACAGAGAAGCAGCTGCATCAAAAAGACGATGCTTTTAGAGCAGCGTTTGGCCATTTTTACGTCTAAAAGGCCAAACATGAATTCATTGTACATCTGTGAAAGAGAGCCTGGATGTGGATGTTCTTTGTGAGTATAAAGGGAGGATTGAGACTCTTGAATTCGGGCCAAAGATCCAAGTCTATTATTAGCTCCATCTAAACTCTGCCAACTGGAGCGCATCTGTGTGTTTGTGTGTGTGTGTTTTTGTGCCAGACACATCAGCCACTAAAAAAACATTAAATCCAACGTGTGCGTGTCCTCACTCTGATACAGATTAGATGAGCACACGCACGCATACGCACACACTCATAATGAGATTTAAACATTCAATTACATTACTTTGGCTCAAGGTTTGGTGTTAAAGGGCTGGAGCTGGAGCAGCCGCCTGGCTTCGACATTCAGAACAACTCAAGGCAACGTTCTCCTGACGTCCTGAAACGTGTGAGTTTGTGCTCCCATAATGCTCTCCATCTATTTTAGATCTCCTCTGGAGGCTGAATGTGTGTCAGAGATGAATTTTTCATATGTATGAGGAGGAAGAAGAGTAGGAGGAAGGAGCTGGGGGCGGGGAAAGTGGAGCATCATCACCAGGAGTTTCTGTTGATCCACTCAGGAGAGGGTGAACCTGAACAGCTGCTTCACCTTCACTCTGACCGTTATCTAAAAACTAATTCACAGTCCAGATGACACATTACAAGCATATTGCAGCTTTTGCTCGGCAGTAATCTAATGCTGGCATTGTTCAATGTTTAAAGTCATTTAAAGTTTTTCTTTCTTTAGAGTGTTTGGAATTTGCTTCCGTTTATACTGTTTGCTAACTAAACAGTCCCCCCTTCACATAAAAACACCCCGGGTTCAAATAAAGCTGGGGACCTTTTAACGCTGCCCACTAAACGTGAGTTGGATTCATCAGTCAGATGAACTGCACTTATATGTTAGCTGCATCACTGTACACAGAGCAACACAGGAGCACCAGCATGGGAGGCTGTAAACTTTTACATACGGAGTCCTGTTTCAATTTTACTTGACAACAAAACTAACTGCGATGGAAACAGAGAGGAGTTATGAAAACGGAGGGCAGCGCTGCTCCCACACCCTCAGCTCCAGTGCCGAATGTGAGCTAAGTTGGCTAAACTACCTTTGAAGCCAGCTCTGGTACAACCTCCTGCTGAGTGCGATCGCCTCTTGTCAGCGTTGTCAGCAGCCACGCAGGAGAGGCGCTATGTAGTGCGTAAGGATTGTAAAACTCAACTCTGACACCCTTTTTTTTCTTCGACTATGTACTGTAGAAATCTGATATTTTCACATGACAGATGACCAAGAAAGGAGTTAAAATGTCCTGCAGGTACAACATGAGACTCATGTAGGCAGTTATTATAAGAAGTGTGGTGTGTGTATACATTTCCTACCTCTCCATAGTCGGTTGTGAGGACGAGCGTTCCATCTCCACAGGAGTTGACTGTGGCGGGAACCAGCTGCTCCTTCTCTCTGACCCAAACACGGGCCCCCTGGATCAAACACACACACAAAGACCGAAGTTAAGCAGCGCAACAAGTACGACAAATTGGTATTTGGTTACGTAAAGTGCTAAATCCCCTGGTGACCAGAGGGGAGGTCTTCGGCTCAGAGTTAGTGATACGGTGCATGTGTTTAGGGGTACAAAGGAGGTAGTTTGGGCAGAGCTACTAGATGGTACAGTTGACTGTTGTTAGATTTACAGTGGTGCTCTGCAATAATCGGACATACATACCCACATTACACCATGATCGGCCAGCTATGTTTGACCTTCTCTCTCTAGCTCACTTTTGTAATTCTTGCTACCATTATTTTTAAAGTATTGGCGCATCACTATGTTGACTTCAAGGAGAGACCATCTGAAAAAGTGCACCGTTATCACCATACTTAAATGATATCACATCTAAAGCTGCAACGATTAGTCGACCACTAGAAAAATAACCGTTAACTATTTTGATAATTGTTAAATCGTTGAAGTAATTCTTCGTGCAAAAAAAAATGGCAGAAAATGTGCCCGTCCTAATCCCGACTCCTTCCTCTTCATCCTTGCTGGTTAACTATTTGGAACAGCTATAATTAACTTTGATTTCCGTCCTGGTCGTACAACACACCGTACAAACCAATTCTGCTCAAGCGTAACCCGACCCTTGACCCTGACATGGTACGAAAGTATGATGAGTGTGATGATGTGTGCATGGGTGAACAGATGTGTTTAATGAGAGACAGAGACTGGAACATCTGGACTCTCTAGAAAGGTGAAGCAACAATTATTTGACGTGTGTGTGTGTGTGTGTGTGTGTGTGTGTGTGTGTGTGTGTGTGTGTGTGTGTGTGTACGGGGGAAGGGTCAGAGGAAGTGTGCTCCTCCAAGACCTTTCCACAAAGACAAAGTGCTCATTCACAAAGTCACTGACCTCTGACCTCCAACCCCTAAAAAGGGGCACGACATAACAGAGGAGGGGAAAGAAGAGGAGGCAGTCAACAGAGCTACTGGACCCCAGGTCCTCCCCAGAACGTGTACAATTTAGTGTATTGCACCAATACTGATTTGTTTAAAAATGTGTAAGAGCATGAAGTCTTCGAGACGTCAACAAACAGTGTAAGTTACATCACGATGAAGAAATTATTCAGAGTTGTAAGTTATCAAATCAAAAATATTGAACAGATGAACTGTTAAGCTCGTTCAATGCCTTGCTCTATAGAAGGTTTCGAGTCCTGATTTTACATCGTAACAAAAAGTAGCTGCAAGGGTCGTAAAGTTTGAGATATTGTCTCACTCAATAACTGACAAAGTTTTAAATATGTTGGGGTATCAAATATATGAAAATAATGCTGTATATTTATATATATATATATATATATATATATATGGTATTTATGAGTGTCAACAGAGAATATAACAAATGTTATAATTTCTTAAGGAGCACCTCTCATTAACTCGCAAACATTTTCGGCAATAACGGCAAACATTTCCAAGTTTCAGCTTCTAAGTTGTAAGATTTGCTGCTTTTCTGTGTTTTATGTGACGGTAAATTGAATATTGTTGGGGTTTGGGGTTGTTGGTCTGACAAAACAAGACATTAAAAGACTATGTAAAGACAAAGTTTAGAGACATAACTACTGGAGTCTAAAGCCTGAGAAGAAGTTTGAGCCCTGGAAGGACTCTGAGGGACAACAGATGTGTGCATGAGAATGAACTGAGCAGCAGAGGAGGGCTGGGAGTGAATTGTTTCAGCAACAGATGCTCCCTCACCCCCAGGCGTTCCCTGAGCGCTTTTATCTCTTTCATTTGACTCTCCCTCTCTTTTGGTCTCTCACTGTCTTTTTCTTGTACTATATCAATCTGACACACACACAAATGATAATAGAAAACCAGTGGAGCCCCAGGCTGTAGAGTTAACCAGGCAGAAGTCATTCACACACACACATACAGTACACTACATATACGCACTGTTGGGTAGCTCATGGTAAGGCTCGGGGGGAAGAATGTCTGGATGCATTTCCGATACAGAGTTTTACCCGTCCTGGCTTTTGTCAAATATAAACTCTGGTATCAGTGGCAGAAATTAAGATTCACACAAAAAGCTACTGCTCATACCAGAAGTGAGGCTGCAAAACCCTTTGGTGTGATACATTTAGCAAGGGAGGGATTTATGGATTAAAAATTCAACTTTTTATTTGTAATAGAGTTTCGTTCTATTCTATTCCAAACGACATCACAACAGGCTAAATGACATATAATTGGGTTTATTTCTAGTAATTGTGTGCAATAAGACATACAGTGCCGTCTGGGTCAGTTCACCACTTTTGGTCCCGACTGAAATATTCAACAACTATTGGATTGTAATGAAATTTTGTATAGATAAGAGGATGGATCCTCTAATGACTCTGGTGATCCCCTAACTTTTTCTCATGGCCTGAGATTGACATTTGTATTTGAGAGTGAAACGTCTCATTGCCATGACGTTTGTTCTCCTCAGGATGAATTGTAGCACCTTTTATGGTTTCCTCTGGCGCCGTCATCCAGTACATTGGTTTAGCTGTAGTCACCTGAACTTAGATGGTGAAAATGTTTTCTTTGAGGACATTAAAGTCTATGATCTGAAATCCACTGCATGTTACATTTCACGGTAATTCACACCGATCTTTGGGTGAACAAGCCTCATACATCTAGAATTACTCTGACAACTGAAAAATTCAAGAGCCTCCCTGTTGTTCTCTCCTCAGCAACTCTCTAAATATAGTCCACCTCATCCCTACTCCAGATCTTCTCTGTCTTTGCAGTCACCCAGCCTCTCATCCCTAGCTCCAGCTTGTCCGCCTGTCAGATTCCAGCACACAGAACCATTATGATAATGGAAAACCAGTGTCTTAACCAGATGACCATCCCGGCCTCAACTCGTAATGACCCCACGTAAACCTCTGATACTGGACTAGTTTGTATAGACTCTTCTTTCTCTCCCCAAATTCTCCTTATGCTCTCCATAAATAAGAATATAATGCATGTTTTTGCTTTCCGTCTCGCTCTCCTATTTAAGTAAATTGATCTCTAGTCCCAGATCGATGTAGTTTGCCTGAGCGTTATCTCTGGGGAACATGCAACGAAGGGGACACAGAGGGTTATAAATGACCTGCCAGCATTACAACCTACACCCACATACACCTTCGCACTCCTCCTCCCCTGTCTATTGCTGGCCCAGACAGACAGCAATGGTCATGCATGACAACAAACTCCAGTGCTTTCTGTGTGCTGATAACTGCATGTATGGGGAGAACGCTCACCTCTCCGTTTCTCACTATGAAATTCAAACCAAACAGCAGTCAACCGGGGGCCTCCACCCTCGTCCATCACCTTTTCGTCAAGCTCCATTAAACCAGTTGTCTCTTTACCCTCAACTATGACCCCTGACCTCATATCTCACACCTCACTCTCTGACCAACAGAAACAGTTGAAAATGTTCCAAAACACCCCGCTCATGGAAAGCTCATACTTTATATCTGGCAGCTATTCTAAAAAAACAAACGTCAAATGCATTAGTTTCAAGTTGAATCAAGAAACAGATCATGGCTCGTATAGAAGGCCTGACCTACATTTTAAACAGTTGTTTGAAAGAATCTACAAATTCCTACAAACTAAAATATCCTGCTGACAGCTCAGCCTGTGAGATGTAGTGTGGTCTGCAGGATTGCCTAACAGCAACATTTTAAATGGAATAAAAACAACCAAATTCACATGTTTGCTTTCTGTTCGTCTTCTTTGTTTGATTTTCTTTAAACATAAATTATGAATGCGATGCCTGATGTCTCTTAAAGTTGTTAGGATATCCTGGATAGTCCAAAACAAAGACAGTGAGTTTGAAACTGCATTACCACCCGTCAAAAGCATGACTTTTACAAAGCAATAAAGACAAAAACATATTCAGTGCGAAAGATTGTCTATAAAAAGCAATTCCTTTCCCAGTCATTTTATTTTCATATTGTATAAGCATTAACAGAAAGTAAGGAATCTATACATTAAGGTAAAATAGTATTTGATTTGTAAGTCATGGGTTAAAACATGCAAAACCTCCACTGTTGCTCATACAGTTTCCTCCATGTATCAAGGCCTCTATGCAGAGCAAAGGCTGGCAGGGTTGATTCTATTATGGGAGAACTATTAGGAAAATCCTGACTATCTAATAATCTTTCATTACTGAACATACAATAGAGAGCTTCCCCGGAGCATTCAGCCCAGATGCCTGAACAACTGTATGTGTTTGTGTGTGTGTGTGCGTGTGTGTGTGTCTGATAAAGGCCTTGTTTCTGCTTGGGCGATCACATGGACGCCCGTGCCATTTGATTGAGGCATCGCCCTGGAGACAGCCTCTGATGGGACCCCCTCCCTCAGAGAGACGCTCACGCCCCAACAAACCCAAACATATGATTAATCTCCGCAGGCACACACACATTTGTAACTTCAAACTGCACATGCAACAGTCACACAACTGAGCATCAATACACCTTGTTGCATAAAAACACACACAAACACAAACAGCAAATACACATGCATACAAAGGTCAAGACGTGATTTACAGTGTTAAATACTAGTTCAGATATTCACAAAGGTGTTTCCGTTGACATGGGAAAAGAGAAAAAAGAAAAGAAGAGAAGCGCAAAGTGATTTAAGAACGAGACTAAAGACCTTGTACACTTTACTTTGGGCTGTCTGAGACTAAAGGTAACACACTTTGGCCGTCAGTCCAGAGACACCCTGCAAAATAATTCTGACAGTTGGTAAGGCTGGCGTAGAGATGCATGCCCAAAAGAGAAATAAAAAATGGATATGCGCAAATATCGCAACGCCGTAGATGACGTTTTGCATGCACGGCTACATGTAAACATTAATATTAGTGGAATATTCATTTTTATTAGCCATCTAAACAGCTTAGTATGAACATTGTCTTTTTTAAAGGAATAAGGGCAAAAAACGTAATATTTTGTGCCTGTAAACGTAGTCATAGTTTCATGAGATTTTTTCTGGAAAGTGGTGGAACAACTGGTATTACCGTCATTAGAGCCACATGGGTGGCTGGCTAAAAAGTAATAGAGCCGGTAGCAAAGGTAAAAGAGAAAAAAGGAAAAGACAGAAGTGAAGAAAAAATTTAAATGAAAATAATAAGGGGATGTAAATGAATGACAGACGCAGAAAGAGAGAAAAAGCTAACCCTCAGGAACAGAAGCAAATCTGACAAACTGTCTTTCATCGACTAAAAGGAGAAGAGAGGAGAGAGACAGAAACGGGGGAAAGGAGGCACAAAGGTGATGATAGCAGAACACACCAAAAACTAGAAAATGGGATCAAAGGTTAAAAGTAGAAGGTGAGAAAGACACAGAATGACAGAGAGATGAATAAATGATGAGAGAAACAGCTGACCAGTCAGCAGCTAATGGAAGGGAACTAAAGACCAGCGTGGAGGTGGGAGGACAAAGTAGGATCTCTGGAGACTAAAGGTCAGGGTGCATTTAGGGATGACTTTGAATGTCTCCCTGTCTGGCTGCTTCAACAACCTCATTAACTACAGATACTTCTACCACAGCGTTAAAACAGCACCGGAGACACGTCGAGACTCACGATACACAAGCATACATCAATAATTACGTAGGTAACAGCTTCAGTGCAGTCCAACTGTCATTCTTTCCCCTTTCTTCTCTGTGTTTTGGCTATTTTTGACACTTTAGGCCCCGAATCTTGCAAACAAGCACGTGTCATTTTCAACATTTTATACAAAATGCAAAAGCAGCCATTAATCTCCCTCGAGGTCTGCTCTTCCTACAAAGACGGATGTTTTACAGGAGAGTGGATGTGAGAGTTGTTGTGGTTGGAAGTGCTTATGTGAGTTAATCGGGTGAGGAGGGTACTCTGGCCAATAAGGTTTCCTGTCAATAATGGATGTAGGGCTTGTTTCTGCTCTTGATGTTAATTGGTCATGTCCAACTGATGTGATAGCTTCAAGTTAATGACTTATAGTGTTTTAAGAAAAGACACCTATACAAGCTACTTAAAAAATAAAAAATAAATTCTATCTTTACTGTTGTTTAGTCTTCCACGACTGCATATTAGGACCATTGTAGGTTTAAAAAAAAAAAACGAACTAAACCAGGGGAGGGGGCTAATATTCCGAGAAAAAGATCAGAATTAATCTGAGATTATAAAATCATATATTTGCGAGAAAAAAAAAGAGAAATTCTCTGAGATTGAAGTCACATATTTACAAGATAAAACCCTGGAAGTAGTAGCCAAACCATCCTTGAATATTCTAGTTTTTTCTTGTAATATTCAGATTTTTCCTGGTAAATTTGCCACTTTAATTTCAGGAAATCCAGATGTTTTTTTTCTCAAAATATAACCCCCTCAGCTCCGTACTTTATTAAAAAACACTTTTAACTACAAAGGCCCTAATACGCCATCATAGTCTTCTTCTTGTTCATAAACATAACTAAAAAAAAACACAAAATCAAGGTCACGGTATTTGTGGCATTAATGGCCTTTCAGTGCACTGTTGGTGTGAATGGCCTGTTTGAAGCATTGGCTGTCATGGAGACTATCGTACATGAAGCAGGTGAATGTGTGTGTGAATGTGTTACATTAAAGGGACTCGCTGCTTATGCTGTTTTTTTTACAACATCTCTGTGATAAAGCTCTCTGATCCGTCTCCTCCAGTGCAGCCCGGCCTGTGTCAGGGACCTAAACTGTGTCAGTAATATTCCATTAAAGGTGATAATACAATCAGGACAGCGAGGCTTTCAGCAGATTATGGCCGCAGGAAGGAGAGCAACAACATATGTTTATGTGTGCGGGTGGCTGAGTGTGGGTGTCACCTGTCCTATATGAGTCACATCTGTCAGTGAAAGAGATTACAGTTGAAGTTAAACACTGTATGTATTAAAAAAAAAAAAAAAAAAAAAAAAACATCTGGGGGGACCCAAAGAAACATTCACAAAGTAAAAAATAAAATGTTCCGATTCATTATATTTCTCTTTCTGGACAATATGGCTGCAACTAACTATTTTCATTATCAATGAATCTGCAGATTGTTTTCCTAGATTAATCGATGAATCGTTTGGTGTATAAAAGTTAAAGTTAAATAGTTAAAAATCTCCATTGTGATTTCTTCTTGTTAAGTCAGTCCAAAAACCCAAAGAAGTTCAAGCACATAAATGTATTTTAATCAAAGGTATAGGATGGCTAACTATGATTTTGAGTAGAAAATATATCAGCAGATTGTTGGATAATGAAAATAAGCCTAAATGAACAATTAACTCTAAAGTGGCTCCGTTGCAAAGCTTTAAGAAACATCACACACACACACACACACACACACACACACACACACACACAGAGAGAGACGGCATCAGGTCAAAGCTCTTTCACACAGCGACTGTAGCTACAGATGTACCACAGAGTTTTAAATATTCTACATAAGTGCATCGCGTTCCCTGTTTGGCTGCTTCACTGTTATTCTGGAATATCTGGAGCTTTAGACAGATAACCTTTTGACCTGTCCTGACTTCCAAAGCAAACACATGAATGATTTATCCAAAGTAGACCAGATCAGAGTTTACGGCTAAATTACAAACAGGGATAAAGGCAGCAAATAGGGGCAGCTGTTTATACATGCATGTGTGTGTGTGTGTGTGTGTGTGTGTGTGTGTGTGTGTGTGTG
>CALSCE010010956.1:13191396-13250313 GCA_943593645.1 Bovichtus variegatus
TCTCTCTCTCTCTCTCTCTCCCCTTGCTGTTACACTGACTATGTGTGCGGGCTGTACATCAGAGAGAAGTGTGTGTTGTGGACAGATCATCAATAGGTCCTCTGGTTCTCTGAGTGAAAACGCAGACAGATCACTGAAGAGCTCAAAGCTGAGCCTACCACAGTCTTCATGTGTGGAACTGACTTACAACACTTAAATACACTTAACCACAAGCATATAATTTAACACATGTATCTGGTAACTGGTGTGTGTGTTCGTATGTCGTATGTTGCATGCGCTAATAGGCATCACTCACAATGTCACAGCCGATCAGTTTTACCACCGGAGCCTCCATAAATCTCTCTTCATTTATTAACCTTGTTCTCTTTCAGTCGCCCCTCTACTGTGACCCGACCCTGTCCCTGCAGACTCCTCTGTTTATGGCTGTCTGAGAGGATACGCTGAATCAAAGGGATGCAGTGAAACTCAGTGTGCCCTGATTAATTATCAACCTTACTTTGTACTGGTTAACTGGTAAAATGGGACAATCCAACCCAAGGCCTGGAGGCTAAATTTGGACCTCAGAAAACTCTCTTTTGGCTTTTTAAATGGCCCCAGAGAAACAAGGATGCATTGTTTGGTCTTATGTAATGCAAATGAATATATTATTATATATATATGGAAAATATTTAATAACTGGCTGATACCCTTCTTCTTTATTATTATTATTATTATTATTATTGTGTAATCTGTATTGCAATCTGCAATACATGAAACAAAGTCACTCTTCTGGCAGTACAAGACCTAAGATGTTATTACAATAACTGCAGCAGCTTTATTAAAACCTTGCTTTCATTAGTCTACATTATGGTTTATGTGGTTCACAGTGACACAAAGTCACACACACGATTGAAGAAATGTAATATTGAGAAGATGAGGTTATTTAGTCTCTCTAATTTCATTTACTTTGAATTACTCAATATTGCACTTCTGGCGTAGGAGGGCCGACACTTCTGTCCACAGCGGTGATGTCTCCACATCAGTCACTCAGATGCTCATCGAGACATACACAATTAAAACAAAACATTAAAACACTTGTATATCACCTTTAAGGAGAGCTTCTCCAATAGTCCAATTATAGATACATGCCTCGACTTGTTATGTTTGAGCAAATTAAGTTTCTCTTGTAAACTGATGGAGCAATAACATCCTCTAAAATCACAAGGAGGACTGAAGACGTTTTTCCTGAAATGAATAGTTTGTCATTTTGGGAAATATGCCTATTTGATTTCTTGCTGAGGGTTATATGTGAAGATTAATACCACGAAGAGCTTCTCATCTAACTCTACTCTATATATTGATAAGTGTTTCTATTACTTGTGCCTCCAGACATTTTCTATCTGTCCTCACGCCATCTTTCCATATCTCTTGGCCTCTGTATTGATTATTAACGACGCTGCCGATATTGTCCACTAACCTTTCTGTCTAGTGAGCAAGTCTGAAGGACATCTGCATGTCTAGGCGGTCAACATTAATCCATTTACAATAAAAGGACAACAGGGGTTAAGTATAGAGAGAGAGGAAAAAGAGACATAGCGAGTCTGAATTGCTTATTTTTTTGGTTGAAATAGTAAATAATATCAATATACTTCTTATTACTACAGGTGTAATTGCCTTTCCATATTGCATCAGTGGGAAAAGAGTAAAGTGGAAAAAATGAATACAAAGACACTGTGGTGTTTGAGAGGGACAATCCATGCAGTCTGGTGTCAAAATTCACTCCCTGGGGACAAATATACTGAACGATACAATGATTCATGCATTCATGTCTGATGCACACCTCCCCAAACACACACACACACACACATACATACACACACACACTCTCAGAGAGTGTATGATGATGTCACCCCATCTGTATGACTCATGTGACACACAGTTTATGGCTCTGGGTTCGAAATGAAATCACATTTCTGAGAATAAAGGAGGACTAAGGAAGGTCATATAGGAAGAAAGTGAACTCTTTTCATATTGAACAAAATGTAAGTTATAATTAATATCAGCAGACCATGAAGAGTATTATTGCGTCTATCCGGAGGCTGCTGTGGACTATTTAAAAAAATAAATAAAAATCATTAGGCCAACAGTGCCATACCAGCGAATTATGAAGGAAGGTTGGACCTCCTCTACCTCCACACAGGTTTATTCAACATATAAGAAGATGTTATTTCACATTGTGCATGATTACTATTTTTATCTTTCTTGGTGTCATATACCAGATGAACCACACAATGATTTAGATCTGTTGCTCATGCTCTACATGGCAAAATATAAGATCAGTAATCTGCTTGTTCAGGATGCCTTCTACTTCCTCCCTCACACATGTAATACACACACACACACACACACACACACACACACACACGTACACACAATGACAATCTAACCTTGTCAAACATCTGCACTTTAATCAAACACCAACAGGAAATTGATATCAAACTTATCGTGTGTGTGCGCGCGTGTGTGTGTGCGTGTGTGTGCGCGTATGCGTGTGTGTGCGTGTGTGTGTGTGCGCGTGTGTGTGTGTGTGTGTGTGTGTGTGTGTGTGTGTGTGCGTGTGTGTTTAGAGACTGGAAGTTTAGAGATGGCTTTCAAATAGCATACAGACTTTCATGCTGTAAAATAAAATGTATAGAAAATGTAAAAGTTGACTGAATAAAAAAACATAGGAAAAAAAATTAATTAAAAATTTAATTAAGAGTTAGGGAGATCTAAACTCATGACCTCAGTATTCCTAGAATCCCGGCTAGAGTAACTATAAGTTGACATAATTTAACTGAATCATGGTTCACAATATTTAAAAAATAATATGATACCAGCTATAAATGAAAACAGTATACTATTGTCTATTTCCCAAGCAGGACGTGGCACAATTAGGGATGGTGGAAAACTGCCCCAGGGGTACCAGCAGGGCGAGGAAGACAAGTAACAATTAAAATGTTCTTTTAAGTAGTCCACTGTTGCACTCTGTGTAAATTGTTCATGTGTATGGATTTCATACCTGCTGTGTTGGGTTCACATGGGTGCACGTACAGGAAAAAAGCTTGATCTAATTACTTTGCTCTGGAGAGATGACTTCATCCTGATTCCCTTTTCCCTGCCCCCCTTCCCAGCACCCCCACCTGCCACACCCCACCCCCACCCCTGCTATCCCAGCACCACCCATGGTCGCATGACAGCACTTCTTTGGGCCAAATTAGCTGTCAATGCAACCCCCTTAATTCCCGACAGACAGTGGGGTAATTTAATCAGGCGGCTATAGCCTGCAGCAGAGCACTACCATGCTTACACACACACGTACACACACTCAATAGTCCAGAATCATATCATACAACAAACAGAGTGGTTATTCACAATGAGTGTGGCAACGAAGAATTTAACAGTAATTTGCCATTTAACGCAAAACCACTTATTTAGTAGAGAAATATGAGATGAGCTCTAACTCAACTATAGCTATGGCTTCATTTTTTTAATAAACAAACATATTATTTCAATATAATCCAAAATCTGCAATAAAAAGGTAGCCCTCTGTCCTCCCCCATCACTGTCCAAATCCCCCTCTCCTACAATACCCCATACCTCCTTTTTTTTAATTTTTTGGTTGAGTTTTGTGTCTCTTAGTTTTTTTCTGTTCTATATCAGTGCTTTTTGTTTGTATTTTGTCCATTGTAATGTTGGAAAAAGAGCAAAATATTAAAGTTGCCAGGAAAGTTATCCTAACTTCTTTAGATCATCTTTACCATCTGCAATCTTACCGAATAGGTTTTTCTATATAATCGTCAATAAATTAAGTGAAATAAAATGAAATGAAGCAGTTCAAACACGGTCTAACAATAGGAGGAGATTCATCAGAGACACTGGTTTGTAGTGTCATATTTTAGTACTCTTATACCTCAGTTACTGTTTGGTGTTTATCAGCTAGTGAGCTTTGTTGTGACAGACTTTTTCAACTGGATTAAACTGAATAAAGCCTAATTCTAATCAAGACCGCTTAAATTACCCAGATCACTATAATAAGTGGATTACACAGACTACCCCCTGACTCAAGACACCCCTGCCCTTGTTACTGTTTCAGTAATAAAAAAAAGGGGCGGGGGGGTTTCCCATACTGTTTCAGACACACTGTCAGAAAATGAGAGAGGAGTAGAAAGAATGAGACCGAAAGCTTTGCTGTGGAAGTGTAAGAGAAAAAGAGCGAGCGCAGAGAACTGCCAACCTGTCAGATCTTAAACATCAATGACTTTGTGTGTGTGTGTGTGTGTGTGTGTGTGTGTGTGTGTGCGCGTGTGTGTGTGTATGTGTGTGTGTGTGTGTGTGTGTGTGTGCTATTTTCTGTCCACAACTATCCAGGTGTCTGTTTGTGAAAACCTCACTTATTAATTCATTTCTTTCTGGGGAGATTGGTTAATGATATCGTCATTACTAAATTCTGTACACAAAGGTACATACATACTCACACACACACACATATACACACACACACACTCACACACGTACAGTGATTGGCGTTAACAGTGCAACTAACGCAGTGACACAGTGAACAAAAGCCCAGCTGTCACTCCAGAGGCTTAACAATCATGTATGAATATTCATCACAGCAGAGAGCGACAGAAGGTGAGTTTGGCTTTGCAGAGCATCATCTTGATGCTGTGGATTCAGCTCCTGCACCCCACCTACTGTATACTCATTGAAATACTACACACAGGCAAATAACAGGTTTAGAAGATAATTATTATTCATTTAGCAATATTTTGTAATACTAACAAAATATTGTACATAGTGCCCTTTTCAGTTTCAATATTGGTCCTAACTTGTCAAAATCTTGACAATAGGCCAAGAAAGGATGTTGCCTTGTTTTTTTCTCAGCTACACAATAATATTGTCTTTATATAAAAAGGTAGGTGTAAGGTAGATGGACACTAGCGAACTTTCATTTTGGACATGCCCCTACAGCAAAAATACATGCTTATCACCAACTTTAGATCCTTTTGAGGTTGAGGTTTTACATTTAAAGCATGGTATAATATTACTAGTTTACAGAATTGCACTTTTTTATTTATCTTACCTATTTTGGTAATGCTTTCTTTTATGATTCCGTACATAATTTTCAAATATCCTTGCAATTCAGCACTTACTATAGACAAAAACGGGAATTTCCTGCTCCATTTAAGTAAATATTAATTTATTATTCATTTACTGTTGGACTTTCTTTTTTTTTTTTTCTATGTTGAATCGTATACTTGCCTCTAGAGTGAATGACCCCTCACGTGCAATAAGATATCTTTTCAAGCGCAAACCTACTGGATCTTTTGAAATAATTACATTTATTCTATTTTTATTTTATTTTACTTATTATTTAAGCACTTGTGTTGTCGGTCGTGGATGTTTGTTTGATGAAGTTGTTTTGATTTTGTGGTGTTATTCCAACGCCTTTTAATTGCACTGATCAGGAATAGCACACCTCATTGTGTTGTAGCTATTCTCTAAAAAGACAATGAAGTATTTCTATCTATGTATGTATCCAAGACATGATTGCACTGAAAAATGCAGTAGTATGTAGAATCTACATGTAGCAGTATCACCGCAAGTACACTCGCAGTATGACGATATGTAGTAGTACTAAAAGCGACCAGGCGATGGCAGTAAACACCCATTTAATTAGACAAACCACATCAAGCGAGGAGCACGTCATGGATGCTCATTCAGGGCGTGTCACTGACGTCCTATATGTACACACAACGAATACTTAGAGCCCGCCTCTAACCACATCTGATTGGCTGCTCTACATACCCGTTAGGGAACTCTCTTTCTGATTGGATAACATCCCTGTCCGTCACCTGTGACAGACGCCACACTGCTAGCTGTTTCAAAAACGAAACTGGCTCGTGTTTGACTTCGAGAG
Source organism: Bovichtus variegatus (assembly GCA_943593645.1). Lineage (NCBI taxonomy): Eukaryota > Metazoa > Chordata > Actinopteri > Perciformes > Bovichtidae > Bovichtus > Bovichtus variegatus. The sequence goes on from CALSCE010010956.1 coordinate 13,197,338, forward strand.
GCAGCCCAAATAAAACGAAAACAAAACGGGTATTAGATAAAGACGAAATCCCTCGTGTGTTGCCTGTTTTAACCTGGCACAGCAGAGGAGGAACCACCCAACGGTAAGGACGACATATATATATATATATTTCTTTTTTTTTGGGAGGGAGGCAGGCCTGTGCTGTCAAACCACGACAACAACAACAATCACTTCTCCTGTGCTAGCTTCGTACTTTGATGTGTCGCTGCTTATTGTTATTATCTGTTTCATACAGCCACTTCTTTACTGTATGTTGCCCCCGAATATAAATATGCCATTTAAAGCACCGTCCTGCAGTGTGTTATGGTCCTGGGTAACACGTCTCTTCCTTTTTTTTTTTTTTCACAGTTGGTAATGTTGAGTAAACACCAGAGCTGGATAGGACGTACTGCACTGCAATGGAGGTAAGATCCTTTCTGTGGCTGACACAAGCCACTTCATAGCTTTGTACTGAGACAGTGTGTGTTGTTTACAAAGGCCCCCGAGTAAATAGATAATTAGGACAATTTCACCATTTCTTTTTCAAGGATCTGAAGTATCTCTTCCCACCTACAGTAAAAACTACATATCTGAAGAGGGTCCCTGATTTGTGGTGTGATCACTGGGGATTAAGGACAGTCATTAGACCACGACAATTTGTTATTACAGTTGGGTAAGCCAATAAAAAAGCTGCCTTCTTCAGTAATATTTAGTCTCCTTTTAGGTCCTTTTCGTTGTACTTCATGCCTGCCGGGTGCCATTGTTTTGTCATTATTGTATTGTGTGCGTTGTTTGTACTCTAAGCCATATTGACATGATCTTGAGTCAATACAACCTTAATCTGTTGAGTCTCTTTGGGACATCCTGGTGCTGTTATTATATACTGTACCTGGAGTCTTTTAGATTTTGCTGTCACACATAAGTAACGAAAAACTCGAGGCAGAGACTCTTGTCAATGATCTACTTGGTTTCATTTTTACTCGGAGTTGGTTTCAGTCTAAGTGACAAAGGCAGCTGCAACATAAAGGTGATATACCACACGCTTTATATGCACGCTTACTCATTTCGCGTGTCACTGAATATTTCCAAGACCATAGTCACAAACACAAATGTTCAATGCTTTTGTGACACATTTTCAAAATGTCCACTCCCTCTCTCAATCATTTAGTCATGTGTGAAGATTGCTCAGTAGTCCAGGGTTGCATTTTTAAGAAAGAGACTGCCCTTTAACCAGGTTTTGAACCACTTTGTCAGCAAGAATCCAGCTCCAGGGTAGCTTATCCTACCCTCCACTCAAGAGGATCAAGCAAAATGAATATTCAAAAGTGAATAAATCTATCCAAAATGAAGTCTAATGTTTATGGTAAGGCCTCATTGGAGGCTGTAGTCTGTTGAACATGTTTTCCATAATATAGGGTGTAAGTGTCGAAATGAGTTGATTAATAACAAACATATGATGTGTAAACCTTTCTCCTTCTATAATCTTTTTATCTCCTCCCATCTCTTCCACTCGTCTGTATATCTTCACCCTCTTGCACTCTTGCCTTCCCCTCATCTCTCCATCCTGTTCTCTGTGCTCCAGTCTGTAGCAGTGGGCTCAGCTACTTGGTGAGACTGAAGCTGCTGTCACTATGGCGCACTTTGACACAGAGTACCAGCGCCTGGAGGCGTCCTACAGCGACTCTCCCCCTGGAGAGGAGAATCTGCTGATGCATGTGCCTGAAGGAGCCAAATGTATGACATGCAAAAACAAATCACAAACAAATCAGGAACTTTTCCCACACTGAAACACACCCACCTCTTTACACTCATAGTGATGCCTAACAACAACACCATTGGCTAATTTGTAATAAATCTTTTGCAGCTCAATGGCACCACATAGAAAACCTGGACCTGTTTTTCCAGAGAATATCCTTTTACATGGCTTTTGGCCTGTGTTCCCACTGTGTTGTGTCCCTGACAACTGAATGTTGCTTCTTTGGTTTTGCACCATGAAAGTTTTAACACAAATAGGATTGTTATCCTCAGATACATCAACAATATTCCTTAACATCCATTACGTCTATAATCTGCACCAGAAGAATGGATTCACCTGTATGCTGCTGGGAGAGATCTTTGAGCTGGTGTATGTACCCTATCCATCACAAATTGTGTTTTTGAGGGACTCTTGTGTTTGTCTGTAAGATGTTTGTTTATAGCAGAGCTTGATGTGCCCTATACGTATGTTTTCTCCTCCTCCTCTCTTTTTCCATGCAGTCAGTTGCTGTTCGTGGTTGGCTTCACGGTGTTCCTAGCTAACTGTGTGGACTACGACATACTCTTTGCCAACAAGTTTGTAAATCACACTGATTCATCTAAAGTCACCTTGCCTGACGCCTTCCTCCCAGTGGATGTCTGCAGTGCCCGGTGAGTGTGACACTGTATATCGTCAATGATACTGTCTTGCTAAGAAGCTGCAAATGTAATTTCCTTGCGAGTGTGTAGCTGAGGAAAGGTGTGATGAGAGTGGCTGGAAAATGGTTGACAAAAAAGTTTATTTTGCATCCTGCTCCCAGAACCATAACTCGATAGTGTGATTATGTAATGTTTGATATAAGAATGTTAGAATAAGATACAACCTCAACTGAAATCTGTCACGATTCAAGCTATTTAGTTTGGCTCCAGTGTGTTTGTTTTTGCTATGTGTAAATATTAAATGTGCCAAAGCAATGTCTGTAGATCTCACTGCTGTTGAATACATATACATCTTTGAATTAAAGAAGTTCATATTTTCTCCCGCAGTATCCGAGACAATGCATTTGTGATCTTTGTGCTGACAATCTCTGGGGTGTTTTGGCTACATCGCCTGGTCAAATTCATCTACAACGTCTGCTGCTACTGGGAGATCCGATCCTTCTACATCAACGCACTCAAGATGACCATGGTGAGACGGACACTATGTCAGGAAATAATTTTTTTTTAGAAGGGTATTACAGATTAGTTTTTTGTCGTTGGCATTGTGTACATTTAGCGAGATTTATAATGATCACATAGAATTCTATGAACTAACATTCACTGTGCTTTTCAGTCAGAACTCCCTTATGCAACATGGCAGGAGGTTCAGGCCAGGATAGTGGAGATCCAGAAGGAGCACCAGATCTGCATCCATAAAAAAGAACTGACAGAGCTTGACATTTACCACCGCATCCTCCGCTTTAAAAACTACATGGTGTGTCTATTTGCGATGAAATGTTAACAACGCTGTTTGGTTGCTGAACCATTTATGTGTGACTCAGCTACTTTCAAGCATAATGAAACAAAAATGTGGTCTCAAATCCAAAGCTTTTTTCCCCCTGTACTTCTCAAGGTTGCCATGGTGAATAAATCACTCCTTCCTGTGCGATTTCGACTACCTACCTTCGGGGAGTCTGTGTTCTACACCCGGGGTCTCAAGTACAACTTTGAGCTCATCTTCTTTTGGGGGCCAGGTGCGTCCGTCTTGGATGTGATTCATTATATATGTACAGTCCGCATGTGTCTGTGTTTCTATGGTGTCATATTTAGGCGAAATGAACCATTTGCATGCACACACTCATATATTTGCCTATTAGTCAAGGCTGAGAATTACAAAGGAGTTTTTACCTCCCTTTGTTTTGTGTCTTGGTTGCTCTGTAGGCTCTCTGTTTGAGAATGAGTGGAGCCTGAAACCAGAGTACAAGAGAGGAGGTAACAGGCTTGAGCTGGCAGACAGGCTAGCATCCCGTATCCTGTGGATTGGGATTGCCAATCTGCTGCTGTGTCCAGTCATTCTGGTGTGGCAGATTCTCTACGCCTTCTTTAGTTATACAGAGGTTAGTGGTTCACATGCGTGCACAAACTTTACACATACACGTTTCTTTGTCATCAAGTGCTCTCGACAATAGTTTGTTGTGTGTGCCTAGGTGATCAAGCGAGAGCCTGGTTCTCTGGGAGCGAGATGCTGGTCTCTGTATGGTCGATGTTACCTGCGGCACTTTAATGAGTTGGACCATGAGCTCATGTCACGCCTCAGCAAAGGCTACAAGGTCAGTGTACTCGCTTATCTGCCGCCATCAGTTCATGCTCTGAAATCGCTTGTCGTCTAAAGCCTGGTTTCAAAATATGAAAACACGTCTCTACATGGCAGTGCAAAACATCACTTAACATTAATATGGTTTTGTTCCAGGCATGGGACGTTAGGAACATTTTAATGTCACGATTATTCTGGTCAAAATAATTGCGATTCACGATTCCCATAATCATGCAATTATGCTTGAAACATACTGGAATCACTTGACCTCTCATTTTGTGTCACAGATGGGATACATCTTTTTTTTTTTTTGTGAAAAACAAACAATCTTAAATAAGGTAATTATACATCATAAGGCGTAAATAAAAGATAAATACATTTCATTAAAAAAAAAAATAAAAATAGAAACATTGTGTGAGTCTGTTTTTTCATACATGATAATATTTTTTTTTAAATCGGGCTCAACTTTTTATTCCTCTACCATGATAGCGAGATAGCTTTTTCAAGTCACTCACATGAGGATGTTCACGATTATCCTAATAATGAAAATTCACCACAATCTTTTTTTCTCTTCCTCTTCCTTTGTTCCTGTTTCATTCAGGCTGCATCCAAATATATGAACTGTTTCCTCTCACCGCTGCTGACTGTGGTTGCTAAAAATGTCGCATTTTTTGCCGGGTCTCTTCTGGCTGTCCTCATCGCCCTGACCATCTATGACGAGGATGTTCTCGCAGTGGAACATGTCCTCTCATCAATCACGCTGCTCGGTGTGTGCATCACAGTCTGCAGGTATGGGAGCAGTGACGCCCAGTTAATCTGTCTGCTATTCTCTTCTCTCTAAATACACATGCAGAATTGATTTAATGATTTTCTTTAACTAAAGCATTTTATAAACACACAAATAAAAATACATCACTAGATCCTTATTAACCACCTCTAAATTAGTTCCTTTGTCACTTTTAAAACTGATATGGAACGACAAACATCAGATAGCAATATAAGGCACAAATCTTCACTTCGGTGAAATGTGAGGGCTGAGCCAATCTTTGTTGCCCTTTAAAACCTACCCAGAGGCGTAATCCCTTTAATGCTCTTCGGCAGATTATTCTGCTGTATAATTGATGAGTATAAGAGGGTTTCCTTCCTTAAGTAGCTCTCGACTATTTGAAGTCTGTTAAAACGCTCTCTATTGAAATAATTGGATATGTGGGAACCTTCCAATGAATTTGATTTCAAGGACAATACGAGTTCTATCTATATAAATGTGTCTCGCACATTTAAACTTCCAAGACACCGAGAGTAATGTCACAGGTAGATTCTGAACAATAGGATTCATTTTGGGATTTGTTTTTGAGATATCCTCACGAAGTGTTTTCAGACCTAGTTATCGAGCACATTTCCACAAATGAGTTGAATCTTTTCCAGTTTGATTTTGAACCTCTTAAATTGTAAGACACAGTTCTTTCCCAGCAGCTTTCTGTCTCTCTCTGTCTCTTCAGATCATTTATCCCAGATAAGCACATGGTGTTTTGTCCTGAGCAGCTGTTGAGGGTTATCCTGGCTCATATCCACTACATGCCTGACCACTGGCAGGGCAATGCACATAGATATGAGACTCGTGACCAGTTCTCCCAGCTCTTCCAGTACAAAGCAGTGAGTATAAATACTGAACTGGGAATAAATATCAAGACTCAGAATAATTACAAGGGAATTATCTAGTCAAAGCAGTGGTATATACACAACAGGGAAATCTGAGGTGTAATTAATTAGCATTACTGATGGCTGTAATCCATTTATATATGCAAGCTTCACAAGATTGCATTTTGTGTAAACTGACTCATGAATTTCTGGGACAGTTATAAATGCTTTAAAGCCATCAATAATGTTATTATTTACTTGTGTGCTGCTTCTACTATGACAACTCAAAATGCCTGCTGTAAAATAGACCTATATTTATTTATGCCTCTCTGAACATCTTTTTTCTTTTTACCTGTTATTTGTCTAGAGATTGTTATCTGAGCACACAACTTATTTTCTCTAATGCTGAGCTTTACCCTAATTCTGTTATATTCATTCATATCTCAGTGAGACGAGTAAAACCAAAGATTTGTTTATGCTGGGAAGCACCTTGTTGGTATTTGTTATGGAAGGGATTTATTCTACTCTCCCAGGTTGTCCCATTTACAGCTGTATGGTGGCATTTTGAATCTTAAATCATAAAGTCAAAACTATTCCTCCAGATTTCAATCAAATGAATTTCCCATTTAAAATAACATGTTTCAACTTATGAGTCAGAGCTTCAAAGCTTGATGTGTCTGCTAAACCCTAACCAGCTACTTGAGTGTACAGGGTCAGCTTTCCCCCTCTGTTTTCGTCTAGGTGTTTATTCTTGAGGAGCTGATCAGTCCAGTGGTGACACCCATCATCCTGATCTTCTGTCTGAGGAGGAAGTCTCTGGAGATCATTGATTTCTTCAGGAACTTCACTGTGGAGGTGGTCGGGGTAGGAGACACTTGCTCCTTTGCCCAGATGGACATCAGGCAGCATGGACACCCTGCGGTGAGGGACTGCCACATACATAACTGACAATACCTAAATGACTTATCTGTAGACCGTGTGACATGCATTAGATTCAGAGAGATTGATAGGCCACTGGTCAAAAGCGGCTGGTTGTCAGCTCATCGCCATGACCAGTGACCGGTCTGTTTAATACATCCCATTTTTGTCAAATTAACACTAATGTGCAGACAGACAGTAACCGAAGGAAAAAAAGCAAGAAATGTAATTCTATATATCATATTTCCATGCATGCTGCTCAGAGTAATCACAGTGACCGGCTCTTCTGCCAACAGCGCGGGGTCTCTCGCAAGAGTGGGAGTTAATCCAATATAAAACATACATACTGTTTCATGAATAGTTTTGTAAAAATAAATGCTGTTAGATAGATAATAAATAGTTGAATCTTTATAATAGGCCTACGTACACAGTATAGGATGATATTTTCTCTTGATTCTTCTCTGACACGTAACATACAATTTTTTAATTTTCCATTAAAGACAAGTTACAAAAATGCGTGTGCATGCTTGTAGTTCTTAGAAAGAAAGAAAATCAGAATCGGCAGGTCAGACTTTTAAAAAAAAATCCGAAATCAGAATCGGCCAAGGAAGTAACAGTCTCTAATAGATTGAAATATCAGTGAATAAAATAGTCTTTGTGTATATCTGTGGGTTGATCGTCTCTGCGCCCTCTGTAGTGGATGTCAGCGGGGAAGACGGAGGCGTCTATCTACCAACAGGCAGAGGATGGGAAGACCGAGTTGTCTCTGATGCACTTTGCCATCACTAACCCCCAGTGGCAGCCTCCTCAGGAGACCACACACTTCATCAGCCAGCTGAAAGAGCGAGTTCACAGAGAAGCCACAGGGGCTCCTTCAGACTCACATCCACTCTCACTGTCCGAGTCTGAGGTACAGAGATGAACCAACATTCATGCTCAAGTATCACAGTGGTCATAGGTTAAATGTCATTACATCGGCAGAGGTAAAAACTGATTTACTCTCTTGTCTCTTCTCTCGCTTGCAGCCGAGGAGCCTCATTGCGAACTTCTTGGTGGGTCCCTCTATACTGAACTCTGTTCATTTCAACGGAGACGGCTCTTTGACCAATCATGCAGCTGCTGGCTTAAGCGATGGGGCATCTGCTTTACGCTCCCTTTCCCCAATCAGCAGCAGTCTTCACCTGAGAGGCAGCTTGAGTGCAGCTCACAGGACTTCTGGCAACACTTCAACCATGAGCAAAGCAATGGCAGGCTCTGGGTAGGAAAAGTCTCCTTTTAGATCATGCCTCACCTTTAATTCCTTTCCAAGCTACAACTTTCACCGTTCATTTCGAAGTGTTAAAATGAGAACTAGAACTAAATATACCCGGAGTAACTTACTTACGTAGGTTAAAGTAAAAAATTTAAATCACAGAGCTTGGGAGAAAGAAACAAGGGGATATTTTGGCAAAACTAGATTGACTGAAAGTTCAATATAACCTGATAACTAAAAAAGACTCAAAAGTCAACAGTTTTAATTGACTAAAACCACTAAAGTAGTTACTTTTTTTTGTTGACTAAGATGAGACTAAATGTTTTAGTTGACTAAAACTGGACCTAAAACAACAGGATGAGGTTGACTAAATATGATAAAAAGCTAACAAGGACATTTGGCACAGGACTAAGACTACATTAAAAAAAGATAACTGACAAAATTAACACTATTTGTGTACAAACACAAAATATTTACTGAGCGGCTGGATGAAATCTCAGAGTCCAAGGTGCAAAACCTAAAAGAGTTTAGTCATGGATAACCTAGTTTAAACCTTCATTTATAATCCGTGTTCTCCTTTATTTCCCTCATCTTTTCATCCCTATCACTTCCTCTTCACGTCCTCATTTTCTCCACATTTTTGCATTCTCCTTCTGTAGGACGGATGCCCGGACTGTGAGCTCAGGCAGCAGTGCATGGGAGGGTCAACTCACCAGTTTGGTCTTGTCAGAGTATGCCTCCACTGAGATGAGCATCCATGCACTTTACATGCATGAGGTAATTGTGTGTGAGCATGTATGGGAAGAGAGTAGAGGACATCTTTATTTAAATTTTTTTGCTGTTTTGTTTTAAGTCAGTAGTTTGTTCATTTATGTGAAACTTTTTATGTTGCCATCTTGGCCAGGCCTCCCTTGTAAAAAAAAAAAAAAAAAAAAAAAAAATCTCAATGGTAATATGTCTCGTAAAATAAAGATTAAATAAAAATGTATAATTATAATAATAACAATTCAATTCTGTAGGAGTCACAAAATGTGTGTTGCAACATTTGTCTTCTTTTCCTGAATATCTCACGGATCTTCTGCTATGTCTTGGGTCCTATGCATTCATCCTCATATCTATTTTTCCCCCCTGTAGCTTCACAAGCAGCAGTCCCGTGGCGAGCTGTCCCGTCACACATGGCACAGGCAGGAGAGTGACGAAAGCAGTGACAGCGTCCCCGATGAAGTGAGGAGCGAACCCAACCCTCACTCCAGACATTTCCCTCGCTCACACACTTTCCCCACCACAGTTCCCAGTCCCAGTGCCATTCCCACTTCAGCTTCAGCCATCAGCAGTACCACCCTGGGCCAGGAGAGGGCTGCACCCTCACACAGCAGCAGCCAGCGGCGCTATAGTGGACCTACCACAGGTACTCTGCATGTTTCACATCATATGAATTTAAATGCTATTCTTTTATATTATTATCACTCTTTATTATTATTGCACTAATGACTCCTGTGTCATATACAAAAACCCTCCAGCACAAGTGCATGACCATCACACACACAGTCTTCTAAAGAATGTAACTCATCCCACAGTAAGAATACTGTACCAGGACCTTACTTTTGGTGACGTCCTCAAAAAAATTACTAAAATGATTATTAAACTATCAAAAAAGTTGCCAATGAACTTACTGTTGATCGACTAATCGTTGCAGCTCTGCTGTACAGGTGCTGTACACATCAGCATGAATTGCTGGCACTTTTAAACTCTACTGTCTTTGTCTTTCTGTTTTTCCAGACGCCTTTGGTGCAGGGGAGAAAGTATTGAGGTCAGCCCGTGGTGTGCCCATGGGAGGGTGGGCAGAGGAGGGTCAGGCAGCGCCACGACATCATGAGACACTACCAGAGGAGAGCTCAGAGGATGATATGCCTCCTCACATACACAAGGTCAATGCTGTCGGTGTGCGATTGTAATGTCAATGTTAATTTGCCCGTGTGCACTACAAGTAAATGGACATTTTTGTTCTCTTTCTCTCACTTTAGATTACATAATCAAGCTATGCGGATAAGTATCAGCGTCCCACCCTCCATATATGTCCAAACACTCGTCCTCTTCTTCGAACAAACATTTTCTCCAGGATTGACCATCTGATCTGATCTGATCTGACACAGATGAAGATGGATGTGTGCCACAGTGGTGTAACCATGTCGACTCCTACAAACACTTAATTAGTATAATCATCTGGACAAGTTACGACTGATGCCAACAGCAACCATTAAAAGATACTATGTGACTTACTACATGCCCAACAGGCAAGCAGAGTAAATATCTGAATTTGTGTATCAGAAGAAGACCTACAGGATCAAGTTATTTCTAGTACCCATCGATGCCATCAGCTACGCTCTTTTATAACGTCAAAAGATTACATAAAGAAAGTGTACGTGTTGCTGGGAAGACTTCATCCTTTGCAGTATGCTGCTAATATTGCTGTAGAAGAAATAGGTAACAATTTGCTCACAATGTGATCACAATAATCCTAATTGTGCTATCTGTATTGTTTCCCTCTTTTGCAAAAATGTTTTCAGAAAGATGCCGGTAACACAATGACTTTCATTGTGTGTATTTTATTGTACCAGAGGCAGGAGGCTATGTATCCTACCACGTGCTCTGTGTTTCAGCTTGCCTTCTGCCTCTTCACAAAACACATGAAGGCCTAAAAAAGTATCAAAATCATCTGACCTTTTTTTAACAACATGTTATTCCTGAGGGATTTGTTTGATTACTCTCTACATGTATTGCATAACAAAGTTCATGTGCATTTTCAAAAATGTTCAGAAACTTTATCCTTTCTAAAAGATAATTCTACAGCGTAGCCCGGTATTCTGCAGCACGCACACATGCACTTTGTAAATACATTTTGTCAGATTATTTCACAGCAATCAATTAGAATATTTAATTAATGAAATTATAAGGCCAATCATTTGTTATGTGTAACCGTACGTGCTGTATGCAAGCACATTTGAATCTGATTTAACCCGAGGTTTTTTTTGGTTTACTATTTATTATTTTTTAACAGACTTGCAAAAGAGAGCACCAAACAAATAAGGATGTTTTAATCATATAATATTGACATATGTGCCATACAAAAAAAACCCTCAAGCACAAGTGCATGACCATCAGCCACACATTCTTCTGAAGAGTTGTACACAATAACAATAATGTCCCATGACCATGTTCCATATCCTACTTAATCACAGCATGACTTTTCCTTGTCCTGTCATTAAGCTGCAATTCTTTAAACAAAGAAGTATGCACTTTAATAATCCATTAATGCAGAGGGTGTCATGTAACTTGGATTGTTTATATGTGTATGTTTTTGTATATATATTTTTGAATTATTTTATTTATGAAAGGGATGTGCCATGATGATTGACTGTTTTGAATAAAGCTTTGGTTTATTGTTCTGCACTTGAATGGGGATAAAGAAGCACTGTCACAATGTTAACGCTGATAATATGGTTAAGGATGCAGTGCTTCACTTTAAGATAAAAGTGTGTTTTGGGTTTCTGTTTGTTTTATAGATCCTGTAAAATATCATTTTGTACAGCTGTAAATTCATCCATTAAAGACAAAGCAATGACGCAATGATTTTGAGTGTAGACTGTTATAAAATACACGGATAGTGACTAACTAAACATGCATATTAACGTTAGTTTAAAGTCAATTTAGCCGTCAACGTTGCGTCTTTAGCTTAAATTAGCATATCTTAAATTAGTTTACGGCTAACTAGTTTACTACTCTACTACTTTGTGTAGTTCCTCACAAAGCCTCAAACGGAAATATGTCGTTTTTTACTCTTATCCGTTTTTAATATGTCTAGTGTGGTGAGCAGTCAGAGCCCGGATAGCTCAGTCGGTAGAGCATCAGACTTTTAATCTGAGGGTCCAGGGTTCAAGTCCCTGTTCGGGCGATCATGCTTTTTATATTTTGATCTTCGATTGCTCTTATGAAGCAACTTTAATTTAACAACTTTTACGTATGTGTTTACTTTGACCTAACGTTACTTATAAATAAACAACATTGGTATAAACAAAAAGATCTACAAAGCTAACTTCGGGTTTACATAGGCTTCTCTGTCTCTGCTGGTTAGGTTACTGTTACCAGCTATGCTCCTTCAAGTGGTTGCTACCCCGGGTTTTTACAGATTGGGGAAAACTGCATTTTCCGACTATGCATATTGGGTGTGATGGATGCATGTGGTTGTTTTTTTGTGTGTGTAAAACAGCTGTTCTTCTGTTTTATTGTTATTTTTGAATATCATGTTGTATAGTTATATTTTAAAAGTTTGACATGCAGTAGTTTACTTTTGTTTGTCTGCCACTCATACATTATGGAACTTTTAAAAAATAAGCAACTTTTCTAGTAAATGCAATTTCATTAGTGCATGTGCAATGTGTGTTTGGTTCTTTTTAGGTTTCATATGTTTGACCAGTCAAGAGTGTCATGCAGCTTCGATTCAGAGACTCAAATCTAAGTCCTGTAAAGACACACAAAAAAATGTGTTTGTTGTCCGTTAAAATTTTAAAGATCAGAGTTAAGACTTTATACTTTGTCTCCATCTGTCAGAAAGTGTGAGAGTTTGATTGTACCTGCCCAAGCTATGTACGTAGTTTGAGGGGCACAGTGACTCGGTCCTCTAGGTGGCGACATAGGAGGCAATGCTTTCAGCATCATATTGTGCATTATGATCTGCTGCATCTGGGCATTTTACACCATGTCTAATACACAAAATACACATACAAAGTTATGAATACCGGGAGACTCAAATAAGATAGTTCTCTATTTGCTGTTGCATAGTACTCTCTTTGATGCTGCCTGAGCGTGGTGCAGGGTAGGGCTGAGCTGGGGAATCTGAGTAACCAGAGGCTGCTGCTGTGGCAGCTGTTGTGTGATGGTGGCAGGCTGCTGGGGTAGCTGCAGAGAGAGAGAAAGGTGTCTTTTTCATATTTAAATTGCACTATTCTTACATTATAGTCTGGGAAACTGCATCAATATAAAAACCTTTGTTTAATTGAGCGTGGAGTAAGTAGGCCTATCCACAAACGATTAGTGAATATACAAATATAAGAATTATTGGTGGATGTACAAATGCAATAAAAGAATAGTTAGTGAATACAAAACTATAACAGACACCATTCTCTTTTTAAAACGTATATAACGTAGCACAGTAGAAGAAAAGAAAGGAGTGAGTATATATACCTAACATGTGAAAAGAAATAGATGGACAAAATAGGAGGGAATAAGGGGATCAGGGGGAGAAAAAAGAGGATTAAATACACTTAACAGACCACATATAAACAGAGTAAAAAGATTAAGTGTTATTGTAATATTTTCTCTGTGCTGGAATAAATAGCTAGACACAAACATAAAAATAGACATGCTTTTAAATATCTAATTTACCTGAAATCTTGGCATTTGACAGACTTGTGTGTGTTGTGCATGGATACCAATGCCAGGCAGTGGGTGCCATGGGACACACCTGTTTACCACTCGCTTTTCACCTAATCTAACTACTTCCACACTGAGAAAGAGATTGGGTAGACTATCGAATAACCTCAGCATTTATGATGTATTTGTAAGACTAAAATGTACGAACCTGACTGCAGATCAGGCTACAGTACACAATGGGGTTCAGTCGCTCACATTGTACATGAAGGTAACCTACACATAACACACACGATTACACTTGTCATGGTTTGTACAACAAATCTAAATGGTAGTCATTTTTTGACATGCTTCTTTGTAACCACACCTCAGTTGTCATAAATTAGGCTGTTCCGTCGCCATAGAAACTCCTCAGACAGTGCACACATTCACTTAAAAAAGTGAGCGGAGGTTATGTTATGGATTAGCCTATCCTGATTGGCTAAAAGAGCCGTCAATCCAAAATTGGCGATTTGACACAGCAATTTTATTGGTCAACTACTCTCTAGTTTTTGAATGATGTACAATACATATTGAAGCAACACAAATCCCATTGGCTGTAAATGTGGGACCTAATGATTTAATTGGTCCGTTCATTCATGGCAACTCGATAAGGGCGGAGTTTAACTGTCTTGGCGGCCATATTGAACATTATCTGTTGACAGTTGTGTCTAAAAGGAAGCTCAACGATTTTGTTTTAGCCAACTTATGCTGAAAGTGAAAGTCTGTTGTGCTTTTAAGTTGAATTAGGACGTATGTCCTACATTTTTAATGATTTGATTTAACCCAAGAGATGGATGACGATGAACGGCAGAGGAAACTCGAAGCTGGAAGAGCTAAGGTTTGTTGCTCATTTTTAACGCACGCTAATACTGAATGCTAGCTGTTGACGCTAGCCAACTCTTTTGTCATAGCTTTGCGTTTGTCCACATTACACCCACCTCCAGAATTATTGTACGTTTTGCTGGTCGTTGTATCGATTCCATAGGCTCGTTAAATGACTTACTTTACGAATTTGCCGCGCATTTGCCGCGGGTCGATGATTAGCTGAAGTTGATCACAGCTAACGATAACAATAAGATTTATGGGTAATTTAGGGTAATTAGCTAATGAGTTGAATCACTTCGTTACACTTGAGGTCCAGCAGAGACAGACGTATGCACGTATTTACAAAGAAAGGGGACATTTGTCTTCAACCTGATGTTTCGAAATTGATTTTGTATGTTGCCCTTCAGCTGTGTCAAGACACAGTGCAGGTGCATCAATGTTTTCATCTTTACTGTTAATGTTTCCTGCACATGCATAGATTAACTTCCATGTAGCTATTGCCCAGTGTTGCGTTTGGGGAAAATATCCTTTTTGCAAGCACATTTTTCAACAGCAATTACAATTTACAACTCACAATTATAGAAAAACAACTGCACAGCTGTAAAACGTGCCGATTAAAAATACAATGGGTCCATCGGTATAATAATGCGATAATGGCACACTCTCACAGCCTTGAAATTATTAAAATGATTTATTCAGAATCCCAATATTAGTTGCAAGATGTTGGCCATTCTTATTATGTTATTTTGTTAGCTTCCCACGGCTCTAAACGGATAGTATGGCAATTGTACACATGTTTACATACTTGATTCTTATTTATGTTTTTCTTAGGAAAATAGAGCATTCCCCCCAGGGATCAATAAAGTATTTCTGATTCTTATTCAGGAGTTTTATCTGAGTGATACAAAAGCTGATTACTGTATGGTCATACAATATCTGTCTCCTATGGCATTTTCTTCAGTCTGTGGTGTTGCCAAGATAGAAAAGGCGAGCAGCTGTTTTACTTCAATAGGATGCCATATTAGTAATGGGCCAATAATCAAGAATGCCCTACCCTGTATTGACTACAGAACTAGGTCACATGATATCTACAATCTAGATTTAAAACTAGGTCACCTGTTCAGAGTAGCTCATTGAACTACGTTTCTTCGATGTAGTAGTTCACTTCCAGCTCATGGTAGAACTCATTCAAAAAAAATGCAGGTGGTACAGTAGTATGATGCAAAATACTTAGGAAGTAACTCACCTGAACCACTGATATTCCCTATGACAGAAATTCTCCAACATGCCTAGAAGCCAGTCGGTAAGTATAAAAAATAGTGACTGCCAGAGACAATTGACCTTATCGTGGGTTTGACGATATTATTTCTTTGTGATTTGGGGCTTCTTGCTTTTTGTTTTTTTTCCCTCTTGGGTGGGCAATCAGGGCTTTCTTCTGCACCATGATATAATTGCTGTCTGCTTTAGAGATTTAAGCCCACTGGAGATTGAAACCCACTACTCTTAAAAGAATGACTCTCAATTCAGATTATCAAGACTGAAGGAAATCTGTTTTGCATCAATAATTTAATGTGGTCACGCACCTTGCATATACTGTCATGCTGGTTGCAGGCCATCAGGTGGTGCAGTGAGCCCATGAGATTTGGCATGGTTCAACATGTTGCACTTTCATCTCACACGAATGGTGTTGCTATGGCAATGCAGTGCTGTCAGTTGCCTTTACTGTATTTGATGCATCGAAAATCTAATTTCTTTGCTTCACTGAAAGCATGGCAGGTATGTATACAGACGAACACAAAAAAATCTAATCCCATGAGGCGTCTTGGTATTGACATTGTTGAGAACACAATAGTAGCATTCAGCAGTCCAGTAACATCCGATGTGGCCACAATAAGCTCCATCCAGCCGGTTAGTCAGACTCTCAATACTGTGGAATCGGCCTTGGGCTTAACACAGCTCATCTGGCTAATATGTTTCTCTGAGATGTGTGTTGGGCAGGCGGCGGCGGTGAAGAGGGTGATGGAAGGACACAAAGGGTGGGGTTTTAAGTGATGATGAGTACGAAAGCAAATGAACAATGGGAGGTGGGGAGGGATTTAAGTGTGGCTGAGTTGAGGGAATGATTGTTTTAAGCAAAGCTTTTGGTTTTGGGAGTCAAAAAGGGAAGATGGTATGATGGTGGGTGCATTGTATGGCGCTAAATGAGAGTACAAAGCAAATTTTATCATGTGGTTTTCTAACCAGGCATGTAACTTGTGATCAGAATAAACATGGGTGCAAAATGCACACACAATGTTGTCATGCACATGCGTGCATCTCATCACACAAAGCAACAAGTGGCTTTCACAATGCCATGCAATCTCAATTTGAATTGAGCGTGCACATACTCTGATGCTGCTCTCCACACACAGAGCTCTGTCTCCTCCTCTCCATGTGAATGCATCTCCCAGTCTCCACCCTCTCGTCTTAGCCTAGACACATGCCTCCCCTTTCCAGAGTTTGTGGATCTCTCTGCACTGTACGTTGGATGTGGTAGGGAGTTTTAGGATGAAAGGTTTGGCACAGTGTGCTGTTGCCTACAGACTGCAAGATCTACACCTGGACAGTGGAGCTGACCACCTGCCCTGATGAGGAAGAATTGACGCGAAAGGAAGTCGATGATTGACTGTCAGTTATTGATGGAGGGATTCATGAGGGTCTCCGTCACAATGTGGACTGCTGTAATCTGATTTTAAGCTGCTTAAAGAAGAGGCTGAGAGAGGGAGAGAGAGACAACGATTTTAAAAAAAAAAAAAAAAAAAAAAAAAAAAAAAAAAGGAAAAAAAAGAGGAGTGTGTTGCAAAGAGAAACGGCCTGAGTTGGATTTGTACAAAATCAGTCTCTCTGGAATTCAAGCTAAATATCTTGACTTGATTGGTTATGACGTTTTTCACTGTGAATGAACTTCTCAGGATCCCTTTTTTTTATTTTTTTTTAATTTTTGTGTTATTTTTGAGAGGTTGTGATGCTTCAAAAGGCTCCTGTCAACCAGTTTCCCGGTCTCTGACTTTCCTACATGCTGACAAATGCTGAGATGGATGTGCACTTTTCTATCTTTTTTAACCTTGTTAAGATGTTTCTGGTCTGCTGAGAGGTTGTCCAATGTGTGTCACTAAAATCTGCACTTCTCATGGGTTTGATATAGCTCTCTGGAGATTTGGGAATATTTAGCATCGTCACCTCATTTTAAACTTGGATACTTTGTCAGGCTATGGTGTAGCCTATTTTGAGTGTGAGTTTGGGATTTCTTCCTGCTTCCTTGTGCACAGTCTTTTTTTTTTTTTGCTGCACAACTCTGACTCATCAAAATAAGGGGTGCCAATCTATTTTCTTTTCTACAGCGGGGACTGTCAACAACTTGTACGCTAATGTATTTATACTTTGCGTAATGATTTCACAATGATGCTTTGATAGCTTTTTCATTTTTCAACTGAGGGGATAAATCTGGACTCCAGTTCCCTCTCACCCTTGGCCCCTGAGCATCAGCATGCTGATAGTGTGGTGGTGCTCAGTGGTCCTGACCTATGTGTCCATCTACCTCTCGCTGTCATTCCTGCGCAGCTTGCTAGCTTCCGACAGAAGCGGGCGAAAGGCGACGGTGCGGGGGCGCCGAAAAAGACGCAGAAGAGGAAGGGCCAGACTGTCTCGCAGAATGACGGAGCGGCGCAAGGCCGACCCGTAGAAGCAGCACTTTCTCCAGCCATTGACGGAGAGCTGAACAAGAAGACCAACCATGAGGTAGCTCTCTGATCACGGAGAGATTGTCAGTCATGCGTCATTAAAAGAGTTGCGGAGAAAACTGAATACATTTGATTTGTTTAGCCCATAAGACTAGTGGTTTAATTAAAACAGCTGGTCTTTTTCATCACATACGTTTCACGGGTCACCCTACCTGACCTCCAGTATTTGTCTAATTCTGTTAGCTCACTGTATGCTTTAACAAGTGGTCTGTGCCCCCTGCTCAGTAAACATACATTAGAGAAATGGGTCACTAACCATTACGTTGCCTGTAGGGCATGTTGTCATAGCAACTTGGTCAGGATTAACTTGCACTATTTACTGCCTTTTTTAAAGAGAAAGTTCACCCACAATATTAGAGTACTCATGGATTGCACTGACATTTTCTTGACATTATTGTCAGGCCAAATGGAAAACATTTGAATTCATTATAAAACAATTAAATCCTTTTTAGGAGCCCCAGAAGCCGGAGAAATCAGAGGTTCAGCAAAACCAACGACCGCAGGATCAGCCCCCCGCCCTGGAGCAAAGCCCGTCCCCTGTGGAAGATTTTAAAGAAGAGGAGCTCATTGCACTCACTGGCAAAGAGCAGCTCAAGGTATACACAGTGAATGATAAAAAAAACACAAAACATTTTCAGCAGATATTTTTCTTTCATGCTGCACGTTGAAGCATCTGACTACATTTATGTCTTCTTGGTAGTCCTTTTTGGCTTTATCTGGTTGTTGCTGTTAAAGACTCAACTGGGCGTAGGTATGACTCGATGGGACTAGCAAAAGGGAAGATGGGTTTAATGTCATGAATGCATACTTGGCATTATAATCTCAGGCTCAGCAACTGCGCTCTGAAGCTATTCTATTAATCAAAGGTCCTGTTTACGTGCTGTGTTGCAGTGTATTTAGATTTGTTTGATCATATGGAGAAATGTGCGTGCGTGCGTGCGTGGTTGTCATCAGCAACCCGGGGGGTATTTACCCGTCTGATTTTCTGCTTGGCTGCACAGATTTGAAAATACCGCTTAGTCCATCTATATTATATCCATGTGTAGAGGAATGAGTTTAAACTGGCTCTGTCTCAAGTTGTGGGAATGATTCTAAAATATCTAAAGATATGTTACGATTTCGAGTTCTTAAATTGTCTCGACTATAGCGACTCTTAGCGTTTTTACCTGTTCCATTCAGTTTTAGAAATCTGAAATGTTGTGGGTCTTTTTGATACTGAAGGCAAATGGTATTCTGTCTTTTTTTTTGTTTTTTTCCAACAAGGGAATTAGTCTTATTTTCTATTCTAAGTATGTGTATGTCTGTGCTTGTTTAAAATTGACCCACACCTTCATTACACTTGCAGCAGTTACACCAGGCTGTGGAGAAGCGTAATGAGATAATTGCTAGGCTCAGCTCTAACCTGCAGGAGGCCCTAGCCAGCAGAGACCAGGTACAACTGGAGGCACAGACGCTTGCTGGACAGATTCAGGCGCTACAGAGACAGCTCCAGCAGGTAAGTGCCACTCGAAGCTAAATCTGTGGCAGCACTAAAAATATGCACTTCACTCTTCATATGCACAGCAACTGAACTTGCATATTCTCTGAATTGTCTTTCACACAGACCAGTGTAGAGTTTCTGCGCATCAAAAGTCAGTCGGGGGCTGAAGTCCTCAACACTCGACAACAGCATCAGCATGGCCGTTGCTCCCAAGATGCAGACCTCAATCATAAGGAGGAATTATCAGGGAGCTCAGCTCCTGGGTCAATGTCAAGTGTTTCAGGCTTTAGCAGTATCTGTGAGACAGACACTGTTCTGCACAAACTGAGGGCTGAGCTGGAAGAAGAAAGGGAGAACAGCCAACGCATATATGCTGAACTAACAGAGGAGATGGAGAAACACCAACATGTGCTTTCTTTACTGGAAAGAGAGAAGAAAGGCAGGGAAGATGAGCAAAAAGAAAGGGAAGCACAGCTGCAAGACCTCCACACCCAGTTAAGCTTAGTGCAAACCCAGTGCCTTGAGATGCAGCAGTACAAAGAGGAGAAGGAGAAGCTGAACAGTGAAGTGCTGGAGCTGAAGAAAAGGCTTCAGGAGGAAGCCGATGCAGAGAGGAGACTTGGGGAGGAGGTGGCCAGCTCTGCTCTTCGTCTCCAGAGACGGGAGGAGGAGATGCAGAGGCTCAAAGAGGAGCACAGAGAGGAGGTGGAGGGAGTCAGGCAGCTGTTGGAGGAGAGGGAAAAAGAACTGAAGTTTAGAGAGGAAGAGGTCATAGGACTCAAAGCTTCTAAGAATCGGCAGAACCAAGCAAAAGCTAGTTTCAGTTTTGATGGAAAGATTAGTATAGATGAGGCCTATCTGGAAAGCGGACCCGATGAGGACGCCATGAATGTATCAGCACCTGGGGATATTCTGATGGAGCGCTACATGTCTTCAGCTCCTCCTGCTCACTCTAAATCTTCACTGGCCAATGAAGGCTTTGAACGCTGCAGTGGGCTGGACATCTCTGCAGACTACAGGTTAGAGGAATGCTTATTGTTAAAATTGAATAACCGATTTTTAAGAGAAAGCAGTTCTGGAAAAAAAAAAAATGTTCTGAGACATTTGAAAGAAGAAACGGCTCCACTTTCAGGATCGTAGAGTGTTTTAACCAGGGGCCAACACCAAACGTGCTTCAAAAAGTAATCATTAGTAATTATTCACATCTCCATTCTAAAACGTACAGGTAACCAATATAGAGATGCTGAAATAGGCGTTATGTTGACTCTTCTATTGGATTCTGTGAGTAGTCTTGCTGCAGTATTTTGAACTAGTTGAAGTTTGAAGAGGTTGTATTGGGTGAGACAGGAATGCAGCGTGTTACGGTCGTCTAAGCGGGATGTAATGAAAGCTAGTTTAATCCCCTTATCTGTGCTTCTCTTCACAGTTTTGAGCTGAACAGTGAAGTGTTGGGAGATGAGCCTCTGTTGTCAATTTCATACCGTTTCCTCGAGGAAAGCGACAACCTCCACAACGCGTCCACCCCGCAGTGCTCTCCTGGCATACCCGTCGCTGATAATTCACACCCTCCGTCTCCATCTCAGTGCCTGTACAACTCCACTTCCGACGGCCTGGAGATGAGTAAACTGTCCGAGGAGCAGTTTGAGGTGACTGACCTGGAGAAAGAGCTGCTGAATCAGCAGTGTGGGGAGCTCCGTGAAGAGGGGCTTCTCAAGGACAGGGACATGAATGCGTTAAGGGAGGAAGTCATCAACAGTGCCAAAGAGCTGGAGGAGGCCAGGAGCAGGTAATGAAGTTAGTTGGAGCCTGTGGTTCATTAGTTTTTTTTTTTTTTTTCCTGATGATAAATTTGTAATCATTTTACTTTATGTATTATGTCTGTGCCAACTTTAATTTGAGGTTAAATTATTCATCATAGTAATTTTCTTTTCTCAAAGTAAAAAAAAAAAAAACTATTCTTGGTTTTTTTTTTATTATAATAGAAGAAGCACGGTGTATTTCTTTCAAAATAAACTGGCAGTGCTTTTCACAAGCTATCTCCCCCTGAAGTTTATTGTGAACATTATCTTCACATTTATGTTAAAGCTTTTGGATAAAAGTGATATTATTTAAGCTCTTCTACAAGTTGTAAAGAAAACTATGAAATGGATATATTATCTCATGCAAAGTGACTCTTATGTTTTCATTTGTTGCCCAAAGCTATTCTACAATTTGAATGAACTTAATAACTTTTTTTGATCTTGATATGTTCAGGTGGGCCCAAGTAACCGACGAGCTCAGGCAGGCTCTCTGGGAACTTGAAGAGGAGAAAGAGAAGAGGATACATGTAGAGGAGGAGATGAGCCTGAAAGTTCATGAACAAGACAACCTGAAAAACAAACTGAGTGCCATAATAGAAGAAAGAGAAAAAGAGAAGGCAGTAATGTTGATGGAAAAAGAAGCAGCTGAAACCTCCCCGCTGGTGCCTGCTACATCTCCATCAGAGGAGAAAAGCAAACTGGTAGGGGAGCTAAAAAATAAGCAGGAGAAAGAGGCTGCACTCCCGTCTCATCAGAAACGGCAGGAGCTTCTGTTGTTGTCTCAGCAGGAGATGAAGCAGCCTGCAATCTCTGCCAAACAAAGCCCAGAGCTCAGAGATGACAACCAGCTGCAAACACTGCAGGTACACCACTATGACAAGTGGGTTTGTGTTAACGGCGTAATAGGAACGTAAACATGCTAGTCTCTGCAAGCAGTGTTCTTTTTTTCTTTTGTGGTTATTTTACCCAGCTAGATTTAGATGGTTTGAAATTATACTATACAGCAGCAGTAATATGTTTGCGCTTCAAAGGGAGGAAGCAATACATTGGTAAGAAATATTTGTATAATGTACAAAAAGCAAAAAATAATTTCCCTTTCTTCCTTTTCCCAAGGCTCAATGTGAACTTCTCATGTTGGAGCTAGAAGAGACAAAAACAACGCACAAAACCACAGCAGCCCTGCTTGGTCAAAGGATTATGGAGCTGGAAGAAACATTAAAGGAGCTCGAAACTAATCGTGCACAGGTTGTACATGTACGAACAGAAGTGGAAAGATTGCGGGAAGAGCTGGAGAGGAGCCTGGGCAGTCTGGACACGGCTGAGAAAGAGAAGAATGAATTGGAGTCACAGATCTTCTGTTTGAAACAAAACCTGGCCAACCTGGAGGAGGCCCAAGCCCAGACAACGCAGGAGAGAGAGGAGCACAGGAGGAAAGAAGAGGAGATGGATGACCAGATTAGGAAAATGGAACAAGTCTTGGAGGAGGAACTGGAACAGTTTGAGAACCTGCTAAAAGCTAAGGAGGTTGAGGTGAGATATATGATGTAATTACAGTTATTCTGCTCTGTTTGAATTTCTACTGCCAAGAGATTAACATGGTGACTTTTACAGTTTGCTGAAGAGAAGGAAAAATGGGAGGAAGAGAGACAGGAGAAGGAGAAAGGGTTCCTTGACGTGAGGCATCACCTGGAGGAGCAGAGGAGGGAGAGGGAGGAGGAGGTGAAGGCTCTCCTGGAGAAGCAGCTCATGGCTGTTGAGGAGGCTACAGAAAGGCTCAAGACATCGCACCAACAGGAGATAAAAGACCTGATGGAGAGACATCAACAAGAGGTGGGAACTGCACTTCCTTCAAAGGCCATTCATTTGATTCTTTACAGGGATTCTTTTTTTATTTAATTAAAAGGTTTAATGTAAATATTTTTACTTAAAACTTCCAGGAACCCATATTTGCTTCTTGTGCATTTTTATTTTTTTTAGTAAGCAAGATATCTCCAAAAACTAAAACTTGTTAAAGTGGTCCATTTTAAATTTATTTTTTTTATTTTTATTTACCATTGTAACAAAGGGAATTATTTCAAACTATTTTTACAATTTTTTTCATGAGCTACCACACTAACCTGGAGGGTGAAAAAACTCAGTTTGTATTTTGCCTATTGTCTCTCACTGTTTTGATACAGATTTGGATTAGATATTGTCAAAATTGTTTATCATTAACATACAAAACTAAACTTTGAGTGCTGGCTTGTCTTGTAATTTCTTATGTTTATCTGCATAAATTCTTAGATTTCTGAGTCGAACACTCGCCTGGAGTCGGAACTGCTGAAGCAGCAGGTCAGTATGGAGGAAGAACAGAAGAGACAGATCAGCCTAATAAAACAGGTATCCGTATTAATAAATCTGAATACTCCTGAGCAAACAATTCACTCTCCATAATACTCAGTGGAATCCCTTTTACGTTCTGCAATTTTGTATATTATTTTTCATCTTATCACGTCTTCCCTAAGGTGACTGAGCGTGAGCATGAGAGGATGGTTTCAGAGCTGTCTGCCAAACACGATGAGGAGCTTGCTCAGCTGAGGACAGAGGTGTCCTTGGAGCTGAGGGACAGCATGGAAGCTGCCCATCAGGCTGAACTGCAGCAGGAACAGGTATTCTATATATGCACACAGACACAGTGTAACATCTTCAGCCACAGCATGCTGCAGAATATCACTTCTATCTTTTTCCTT
Source organism: Bovichtus variegatus (assembly GCA_943593645.1). Classification (NCBI taxonomy): domain Eukaryota; kingdom Metazoa; phylum Chordata; class Actinopteri; order Perciformes; family Bovichtidae; genus Bovichtus; species Bovichtus variegatus. The sequence continues at coordinate 13,221,254 of CALSCE010010956.1, forward strand.
AGATTTAGTTTGTCCTTTACACACATTTCAGTATCGGAATATGCTTTATTACCAAATAGGTTTTTTTGGTGATTTACAATAAACTTTAAGAGGAAATCTAAATAAAAGCAAGTACTGTAAAAGGCAAACATAAATATAGAGTAGAAAACATTACAATAAAAAAAATATTGAGAAAATACTATAAAAATATGTACAATATATCTGTTTTTTAAAATGAGAAATTTGTACAGTTTTATTTAGGAATGTGAAAAAATATTGGGACTTGCAAAAGTTCACAATATAAAGACATATGAGCAATGTACAAAGGATGGGATTTAATGTAATGCAAAGACAGATGAGATGTTGTCAAGGGAATTGTGTCACTTACAATTATTTACTCACTAACTTTGGAGTTTTGTAATTTAATTCTACTTGGTATGGTGAATAACTGTCAGCTAAATGCCTAAAATGTAAATATTACTGATAACAGTCTTTTCCCCCAAACTTGCAGTCACGACTAGACTAATGAAGAGCTCTCACACAAACCGTACCTGATGCTTTCATTTCCTTTTTTAGGTCCAAAAGAAGAGCGAGCTTGAAGCCTTGCGTCTGAGCCTGACCAACGGCCACATGTCTCAGCCGGAGCAGGAGTCTGCTCTCGCCAAAGTCCAGGGGTCCCTAAAGGAGACGTTTACTCGGGAAAGTGCACTCCTGCAGGCCCGGCATCAGTCAGAACTGGACCAGATCAGACGGCAGAACGAGGAGCAGCAGGAGAAACTGCGTGAGCTGCACCAACAAGACATGAGTGAGTTAATTTCAGTTATTCAGTCGGTGGTCATTTTCATGTCTGCCCGTAGGTGCACTCAACATGTGTGCTATTACGGATGTGGGTCAGTCACGTGATGTCTTTGACGTGGTTGAATCTTTTCATTTGTTTTGTATGCATGTTCAGATGAGTTGAAGCAGCAGTGGGAGACTCGTGTTACTCAGGAGAGAGCTGCCATGGAGGAAGAGCAGGCCAAAGAGATGCAGGTCAAGCTTCACACAAATGTTGTGCAAATGTTTGAAATTTTTATTTTTTATTAATTTTTTTGCATGGTTTGGAATTTATGCCATATGCGATTCATTTTAATCATATATTTCAATTCATCTTGGTATTCGCTTTTTCTCAGGCTTTAAGGTCTCAGTCGGGTAAGGATGCTGAGGGCACCCAGCCAAACCTCCAGACCTGTCTCTCAGAGACCCAGAACAGCTTTACTGCCACCCGGGCAGAACTCGCCGGCACCCAGGCAGAGCTCGCCCAGACCAACAAAGCTCTTACTGAAGCCCAGGCAGCGATGTCCCAGACCCAGACAGAACTGCAGGAGTCCAAGGCCAAGCTCCATGAACTCCAAGCCTTTAGTAAGGAGCAGAACCAGAAACTGGAGGAGGAGCTGAAACAAGCCTGGGCTGACAGAGATGCCGCTGCCCGTGAGTTGCCTCCACTCACCACTCAGACTGCATACTTCCACTGAGGCTGCACAGTCTAAATTGTTGCAGATAAAGATTAGGCTAAACTAATATTATTAATATAACCTATTTGTAGAATTAGATTCCAGTGGTGGCTGTTTAGGATTGTTTCCAACTCGTGGGATCCAAACTTTCCCAATAACTCCAAAGCATTTGGAAAATCATAAAATAACTCCAACTTCATAACATTATCTAACAAGATCTTTTTTTTTTTTTTTTTTTTTGGCGTTCAGCCTTTCAAAAACAGCATTTTCCCTGCAATTTGAAAAAAATAAAAACAAAAATAAATTAAATATAATAATAAAAAAATTAAATAAATAATAATAATAATAATAAAACAAATATATAATAATAATAATAAATTCATTAATAAAAATGTAATAAAGTTTACTCTTCTAAAAAAAAAAATAAATAAAAATAAAAAAAAAAATTTATAAAATCTCTATAGCCCTATTAATCTGTATCTCCTGCATCATAATACACATGGTCTACACAAACTATGCTCATTTCAGACTCGTGTTGTAGTTTATATAAATTGTTATTGCTTTGCTCACTCGGCACTCTGCTGTGAATGCTACTTAGGTGCTCTGGAAGAGTTGGTTTCTAGCCATAAAGCAGTGCTGCAGGAGACAAAGCAGCAAGCACTCCACCTAGAGGAGAGGGAACAGCAACTGTACCAAGAGGTGAGTTCACTTAAACACATTAGCATGCAGTTAAGCTGCCATTTTATTTCTCATTTCAGTCCACAGGCCCCATCATTAATAAATGGAACTTCATACATTTTTACATTTCACTCATTGATGGGGAAACTCGCACTTTCAATTTAAATCCAAATCCACACTTTAGTAAATTGGGTTTACTTTTTTTTTTTTTTTTTTTTTAAACAAAAAAACCCAACAATGATTCCTCTGTGAACCAGGTTTTGCGCCTTCAGGAAGAGAAGACCTCGCTTAAACAGAGCTCCGAACAAGAAGTATGTCAGCTGTGGACTCAGCTGGAGAGCATGAGGACCAGTCGCCAAGAGTTGGGAGGTGAGATTGACACACCAGCCTGACATCTTCTTGAGAATGCTTTATTTTCATCATTTATTTAAGCACAGTTATATAAAAACTTCCCAAGTTCAAGGTGTCGAAAACATGTTGCATGTCATGTGACACACGAAAAAGAACTGCGGGCGTCTAATGCCCCTACCTTATCTAACCCAATTTTCTCACAGAGCTGAAGGAGCAGCTGCTCGCTCGCTCGGCTCGTGTTGATGACATTGAGCGCCTGAAGACAGAGTTTAATGAACAAAAACGGGAAATCAAAGAACAGAATGAGGCTGAGCTGGAAAGCCTGAGGAGGTACAAGAGCACAAACAGTCTTGATGCATTTATTCTCACAAAAGTCTTTGCCTCTATTATTTGTCCATGTTTGAAATGTGATGTTTAGATTAAAAACTGATATAACATTTGATATTTTATTTCATCATTGATGTGGTTTGTACATCATGCCTCCTGGCCACAGTCAAGATGGTCAATTATCTGTCAATTGTCCTCTTCCTAACCTTACACTGATCCCATGAAAATGATGCATGCTTTATCTTCACCCTCCTGTTTTAGGTACTTTGAGAAGCGATTGCGGGCAACAGAGGAGAGCTACAGGGAGGAAATTGCTTTGCTCCAGCTGAGGCTGGTGGAAAGGGCCTTGGAGGAATCTGTGATTAAAACCGCAGATGACAGGTATGTCAGTATGTAAGACAAGATGCATGTACCGCAAGCTTCGATACAACTATTTTAATAATGGTGCCTTTTGGCCTCAGTTTCAGTTCCATATCTCAAGGCCAAGCTGAGGAAGAAAAAGATAAAGTGCTTTCTGATGCTGACTTCAAACTAGAGAAATGCAAGGTGCGTACATTCTAATGTGAGGAAATTCATTGCAAAAAGACAGTTTGAAGACTTTTTTTGTTGCTAGTCAACTGGTATTGAGCACTTTTTTTTGAAATGTCTTTTTAGAATAGAATTTTGATTTCACAAGGTGTAGTGGAAATAATGTTTCTGCACATTTCGGCTGCATCTGTTTTGTGATCTTGATCACACGGCATCCTAAGCGTCATGTTATTTCTCATCCAGGAAGCGCTTGACAGTTTGGACCTTCAGCTGGAGGAGAAACACTCAGTGGATCTTTCCAATCTACAATCTTCTATGACTCTGTCCTTTAAGGAAGAGCTGCAACAGGTCAGACGCAAGAGAGCTAGAGAGAGATATTCAAAGCTTCACTCCGTACAGATGGCAAGCGGTTCTTTTGAAGATTACCGGCCCTTTTTTGCCTTCTCATTTAGCTGTTTTTATATCATTACTTGTGCATTAGATGCAGTCAGACCTCACTGACCACTACTATGAAGAGCTGCAGGAGAAGACTCCTGGAGTCTTGGAGCTGGAGCAACTCAGACGGTCAGAAAGCAAACTTTCTGACCGTCACTTACAAGGTACTTCACACACACATATTACAAATTACAAACATGGCATTAAGAAGTTGCTAAAAACTAAATAACAACTCCTCAATTATCTTTGTCGCAGAGCTTACCAGAGTTCATTTGGAGGCAGCACGGCAGGTTGAGGTGAGAATCAGATAATCTATACGACAAATGACGCACTGAGTTCCTGGGGGGAATATGATGCAAGTTTGTGTGGATTTGAATTAGGTGGAGGTTGAACAGAGGATGTGGTGTCACACTGAGGAGCTGCAGATGAGGATGACCATCATCCACACTCTGGAGAACAGACTGGCTGCATTGAGTAAACAACATGATGCAGAAATGCAAAGTAGCACACAAAAGGTGCACACTTTTATACAAACCTGCGTACCACGACGTTGTACAGAAGCGTACATTTAATGATGCAATATGGGAATTTCAAACCGTCTTACTTGTGTAAATGTTCCTGCCAACTCCTACAGCTGAAACAGGAGTTTTCTGGGGAGCTTGTCCATCTCGAGGAAGCTCTGAAACAGGAGCGGGAGGATGTGCAGGAGAATATGAAGAGGCTGAGAGAAGAGCTCCTGAAGAAGCATGGAGCTGAGCTCTCTGCCCAGAGGTCAGATCTTGACAAAGAGATGGAGAAGGAGAGGACGCGCCTTGAAAAAGCACTTCATGAGGAGAAAGGGAAGTTGATGTCTCTACAGGCTGCACTGGACAACGATGAGAGTAAGGTCATTTCTTAAACTCTCATGAGTTTCAGTAGACTCTCAGTTCATTATACTTAACAGGCATATCAGAAGTGGTGGTTCTCCATCAGCTTGTAACATGTTGCATTTTCTCTTTTAGGCCCACAGGTTTTGATATTGCGGCAGAGACTGGAGGCCCAGTACGACGGTGAGCTGCAAAGGGCAAAGAGCTGCATGGCGACAGAAATCAAGGAGCTCACTGCTCTCCTCCAGGAGCAGGGAGAAGAGCGCCTCCGCCAAGCCCAAGAGAGGTGAGCTCTGTCGAGGCTCAATATCCTAAAGTCCTGATTATAGCTGAAGGTCAATGGTTTGTCAGTGGTTGGACCCTGACACATGAGTCATGTTTGTATCGCTGTATTAAACAAGCGTTGTTTTGTTTTTATAGGTGGATTTTTCTTTTACATTTTCCAAAAACATCATGTACCTTTTTTTTTTAAAATAAAAAAAAAAAAAAAAAAAGTTTTTTAATTTCCATTGCTGATTTAATGTATTTAACTTAAGTCCTTTTCTTTTTTTTTTTATTTAATCATTTATAAATAATAATAATACATTTTTATTTAATTCTTAATTTTAATAAAATAAAAAAAAATGGCATCTATAAATTGGTTGTATTTGTGGCCAGCATTTCAAAACTCTGAGGTATTAAATGTTTCTATCAAACAGAGAAACTCAGCTGCTCACGTTTGAGAAACCATTAACTGATCAAATTTATTAGAATTTTCTGTTTATGGACTAATTGTTTCTGCAGTGTAGGTAATGAGAAACTATAGAAATGTATAGACAGGCACCTTTTTAAGAGTTGTTGTGACATTTATTGTGTGTGCCAACATTTCAGCTACAGTGCTGCTATTATGGTCTGAAAACTGAATGCTATGCACAGTCAATGGGAACTGCTGTGTTTTTCCTTGGATCCTGACAATTCCCGTCCAGTTTTATCTTGAGGACCCTCGAAAATGCTTTGTTTTGAACACTTTTTGTTATTTTGTATCTGTTCAGGTTCCAAGAGGAAAAAGCAGCGTTCGAGCAGAGTTTGGCCCAAAAATATGAAGTCTCTCTGGCAGAGCTAAAGAAAAACCATCAAACTGAGCTGGAACATGAGAGTGCAACACTACTGAACAAACACTCCCAAGAGAAGGACACACTCTATGCCGAACACAAAGCACAACAAGATTCACTCTGTGCCAGTCACAGAGATCAGCTTGCAGCCACGACCGTGGAGTTTGAATCCAAACGCAACGCTGAACTTGTCTCCTTGGAAGCATCCCTCGATTCCAAACGAAAGGCAGACCTTGACAGTCTGGAGGCCGCTTATCAGGAGACCAATCAGGCTCAGCTGGAGGCTTTAGAAGCTGAGTTGACTCGCAAACACCAGGAAGAGCGGGATGAACTGGAAAAGAGGATGCTGGGTAATATGGACACTTTGGAGTCCACATACCTGAAGGAAGTGCAAGTAAGGACCGAATTTGTAATGTCAAGCATTATGTTGGCAATGTTTGAAATACACAATACTGCTGTTTAACAGTTCTCAGTTTGTAAAGTGTGTTTTTTTTTTTTTTTTTTTTTAAATCTCAGACACTGCAGGATGAAATTGTGCAACTTGAAGAGAGATGTAGTCAAAACCTGAATCTCCACCAGTCAGAACACAGGCAGATAACGGAGCGCCATGCCGCAGAGCAGCTGTCCATCCGGGAGGGACTGAGGAAAGAGCTGGCTCAGGTGCACATGGAGAAGTTTAGTGCCATGGCAGCAGAGCTCAGCCACGTTCACAAGGTGATAAATAATAAATAAAGATGGGTGGTCCACCTCTCGCTCACGTCTGCTTTACAGTCAAATAATCAAATCCATAAGCAAAATTGCAGGCAACTTCTACTGAAGACTTTTATAAACATGTTGTTTTTTTCACAATTTGTTCTTACAGACTGAGCTTGCTGCTCAAAAAGAGGCCTTGGATACTGAACACTGCAAAACACTGGAGACCCTTAAGATGCAGGTACTTACCCAGTGATCCCTACATTACTTTGGTGTTTTAATAGTCTTCTCATGAGGACACTGGTTATAATGTTAGTGCAATCTGAGCAATCGTGCTGCATGATGGTTTTAAAGTCTACATGCAGACATAAATGGAATTAAATTATTTTTATTATTTTTAAAAACAAAATCCAATATCTTGTTACAGCAAAACAGTGGTTTCCACTTATTGAGAATATATTTGTGGTGGCTGGCCATCGAATACTACTGCACATGAATGCACGATTCTGCCAAATTTGTAGTCATTCCTAACTTGAAACAGAATTTGCTCAGTTTTTTTTTTTTTTTTTGAAAAAAAAAAGAAAAAATTTAAAAAAAAAAAAAAAAAAATTTTTTTGGGGGGGGTATTGGTTGTTTAGAACGCCAAACAAGAAAAAAAAAAAAAAAAGACAAGTTTGTAAGCCCATAGATTACACTGGCTGGAGTTTTTTATTAAGAATTTTAATGGTCCGCAAGATTTAGATTTTCTTTGCATTCTGTGTTCGCTCAGGTTTTAGAACTGGAGCAACAACACTGCACTGCTCTACAGGAGCTCTCGCATACCTGCACTGCTGAGAAAGAGCAACTCATCGCACAGCATCAGCTCCAGCTACAGGTGTGTGTGTCAAGCATGAGTGAGTGAGTTAAAATCTATCCCGCTAGGCGAGTTGTTTGTAATGGTTGTCAGTAGAGTCCTTGTCTCTGTGTCTCTTGCTGCCCATTAGAGAAGGGATTACACAGAATTATTGTTCATCCTTCATAATGGTCTTTTTGTATGTACAGGCACAGAGTTTATTTAGATTTTTTTTTTTTCTTCAGAGAAGCACTATGAATCTGAGCATTTGACCCCAGCTGCATATTGTGGTATTAAACAAAACATGTGACTGCTGTAGGAGCTGAGGGGTGTCTCTGCGCGGGACTTGGAGGCATGTCGCAGGGAGCTTGAAGAGGAGTCACTAAGGCAACGTCAGCACTTCCTCGAAGAGGTGGAGCTCATCAAAGTCCAATCAGAGGAGAGACTGCAGGACAGGATTAACCGACTGAAGGTAAAAGATGAAATGCAGAAAAAAGATGACAGTGTGGATTGTTTCAAAACAATCTTTTTGCTAGATTTTATATATAAATATAACATAAATATATATATTTTTAAATATATTATGCCTTTTAGGCAGCCATGTTGCCTGCATTACATTTTTTTTATGTGAAAATGATGAGCTTTCTCATTTTATTTTAAGTTGTGACTCTTAAGTGCCGTTTTGAAACATCATTATGTAATATCGCTGGATTATTGAGAGCTGTAGTGTGTGTGTGTTTGTGCTATGTGTGTGTTTGTGCGTGTGTGCTCCTCCTGCTGGACTCTGTCCCACTACAGCTTTATTCAAACCCAGTTTCCACATAATCCCACCACCATCATATATGTAGAAGTGTTCTTGTCCATCTGTGTCTCTGTACTCTGAATCTGTGTGCTGGGCTGAGGCTGCGTTTGTGTTGCTGCCATCTGAACAGTGGCTAAATGGGATGGATCTAAGCTTTTTATCCTCTGATGCAGAAGGTTTTAAGGCTGAAGGTATAAAAAAAAAACAAAAAAAAAACATTTTTTTTAAATTCAGGCATTTGACAATTTGAAATGAGCAAGCCGACATGGCCGGAGATCTCTTTTTAGCTGAGGAACAAACAAACCTACACTTTACTGCAGCTGTTTAAGATGCTGGTCTGCATCTTTTTAATTGATGTACCGACATCCCTGCTTTGTTTGAAGACTGAGTTTGAAGAGCAGAAGGAGGCGGGGCTTGAAGACCTGAAGAGGAGCTTTACATCTGAACAGGAGGAGAAGGAGCGGAGCTACACAGACAAAATGAGCCAGCTCACTGTCCAACTGCAGCAGCTAGATGCTGTGGTGGCACAGGTAACACACACACACACACACACACACACACACACCCCAAATCCCTACCTAGTCTAGTGCTTTTATAGGTTTTACATTATGTTCTTGTTGCAAATGAAAAGCTTGAGTAAGGTGACCCCTGCAGCTTCACTTTGTCGGGGGCAAGACTAGACGGGCCTTTTTGTTGTATCGTGTGTTGAGGCTCAAAGAACAAAAACAATGAAATGAGTAAGAAGTTATAGTGACTTAGAAACTGTTGAGAGGGAAGAGAGAAGTCTGTTGTTGTTTTTCTATTAATCCCCATTCTAAGGCATGGCATCCATAGACTAGATTTTCCTTGCATAGGGTTACATTTTGTTTTGTTAAAGAGATTATCATATCAATGAATTGCCACTAATCTGGTGTGTGTGTGTGTGTGTGTGCGCTGTGTAGTCATGCTCTCTTGGTTGAAGCACGCGGTAGAACCAAAGTGATTTAGTTGGGTAATCGTTTGACAATTAGTTGGATTGATTATAGACAATAAAAAATGATCATGTAAAAAAAAAAAAAAGTTTGTTGCAGCCCTGGAAGGTAGTAATATACTTTGGAGGAGTAATCTGTAAACTGAAATGCTTAACAACATGCATTCATACACATTTCTGTCTCTTTCTACTCATTTTTATTCAATTAGATTATGCATTAGTAGTTAGCAATAGTTGGAACAGTTTCACTTTTTTGGTGGTTGTTGCTGAGATGTGAAACGCACTGAAGCTTTTAATTACTGTTTACTATCGCTGTATCCCCTTAAGACAAGATTTCTGTTTCCAAAATCAGTTTGTGGACTGCATAAGACTCACTTCATTAATACATGTTTAATACATGTGTTTTCTGCAGTCCCATACTTTTTTTTTTCTTTCTAATAATTCTGTAACTCCATAATAAATCTTGTTTGCACAATCAGCATAAAAGTAGCTAATGTATGTGTACATTTGTTTCCATGGCACCTTCCTGGCTTGGCTCTTGATAGTGAGATATTAAGACATACACTCAGTCCCACGAGGTTGGCAAAGAGTATCTTCAGAGAGGTTGGGAGGGGGCTGTTGTCAGGGCAACAACATTGTTTTGTTGAGGCAGGTGGCTGCATTAGATGTTTTTGATGGGAAGGAGAGGGAAAAAGAGAGGGAAGACTTGGTGAAAGGAGAGGGACAGAATAAAGGGGTCGAGCAACAAAAGGTAAGAAAGATTTACTAAAGGCCTGGAGTAATAATAATACATTTGATTTATATAGCGCCTTTCTAGAAACCCAAGGAGTACTTCTGCCGTGTGTGAGTGTGTGTGTGTCTTTTAAATAAGGAGGAAAGTGTTTTTTGTCTTATAACAGAGTTATTCGTGTTTTGCGTACTGGTTGTTGTCTCTGGGTAATGTGGATTTCACAAAAACTTGACATCTGGTTTTGATTTCCTTTTTTTCTTTTTTAAATGCATTCATGGCTGCATTGTTCATAGTTCAGGAGGTTTTTACCAGGAGCCAAATTATCCACAGAAGTCACCTCCTGTCCAAAACAAACTGTTTAGGTGATTTTTAAAAAAATAAATGTATTTGTATTTGTTAAAAACACAAAATAGAGCAGTTTTAGGTTAAAAATCAGTGTTTTTCTCACTCTGCTCAGCGGAACACTGATTTCCTGGAGGGCCCGTGAGCTGAGTTGCCACTAAAGTTTGCGCCGCTTGTTTCTCTGATAACATAAGATATAGACGTTCAGGAGGTTTTTAACGGGAACTGAATTCTCTGCAGAGGTCTCCGCCTCTCCAAAACAAATGGACCCAGTGATTTATAACCGGTTTAAAAACGCTGAATAAAGCAGTTTTGCTGATCAGTTGAGATCCAGACTTTGAATGACTAAAAGCCTTCATCCGGTTAGAATATTTAGTTAAAAAGCGAACAATATATATCATCTATTGTAAGAATGCAGGTGTGGATTTATGACCGCTTCTGGCTCACAACTACAACACTCGGGCATGTTCAAATGGGATATGAAGGCCTTGGACGGTTACCTTGGTTACAATTATAGATTTCTGTAGGTTTGCACATTGTTGGAAACATTTTGGATATAGTAAGTACACACAACTCAACAAAATATATAACGTGGGTCTAGTGATTTCTTTTTATTTTTTTATTTTTAAAGAGGAAATATTGCCTATTATTCCATGTTGGTATAATTAACCAGCTGTCCTGTTTTTCCAGCTGCGAGCAGAGGTTGGCTGTCTGCAGGGAGAGTTGGAAGGGAAGCGTGCAGAGATGGAGACTTTGGACACTCTCCTCCAACGAAGGGAGCGAGAGACCCAGGAGGGAGGCAACCTTCTCAAAATGCTCACTGATGATTTGCAGGCTGCTAAAGAGGAAAGGTAAGTGAAGTTCTTTGTTTGTTCTATGTTGTGTCATGTGCATAGAGGTTACAACTAGATACATTTTATACTTTTAAATGTGTCTTTAACTCTCCATCAGTTAAAATGACCTGGGGCTTGTAGTTTTCCCAGTTCATTTTATGACATGACCAACTAATGGGAACTTTAGATCATACCGATATGTTTAGTGAATACTACCTGCTGCCCTGACAAGTCTTGCTGCTTCTGCTGTGGACTTTAAGGCAAAAAGTTTTTTTAGTTTTTTTTTTTGTCAACTTTTTATTTTTCTTTTGTTTTTTGTATTATTGCGGCCACTGTCATTTTCTTTACTAAAAAATATTAATAACATAACAATTATTATTGTATCTGAACATCTGGTTTAACTTCAATTCAGACACCAGTCTGTTTTTTTAAATGTAAACACAAATAATTAGTCTCCCAACATTGTCATGTGCTTTGCTTGGCTCATGTGTGTCTCACTCACTCTTGTTTTCCAAGACGTAAACTGCACCAGGCTAATGAAAAGCTGAAGAAGGTGCTGATTGAGATGATTCGCAGCACCATTGCAACAGAAGACCTGATTGGACAAAAGATCACTGCCAGAGCCAAAACATCAGAGCATTTGACCTATCAGAGGAGCTCAACCGGGATCAAAGACGCACAGGAATCAGGTCTGTTGGCATCTCATTCATTCTCAAGCTGCAGGCTTGTTATGCGTTGATGATGCAGCAAACTGTCATGTTGGTTTTTTTTGCTCAGTCTAGTTTTCACACAGATTTTTAGTTTTTTAGAGACCAAGTGGCTTTTCTTATGTACAATTTGAAATCAATGCGACAAGTCATTTTGACTTGTTCTTTCCGTAGGTATCTCAGTTGCAGACTGGTCTTCAGAAGACATGGAGCTGACCCAGCTGCTCTGTGAGAGCCTGCTGGTTTCAGATACTCAGATCAATCCGGGGGGAGAAGAAGCGGCTCTGAATGCCTGCAGCCGACTGCGTCACACTGTTGACACGCTGCTGGAGCTGCTCAACCAGGCCAACACTCAGGTACAGGATGCATAGACTCACTGATGGCTAAATAAAGAAGTAAGAAGGTCTTTGTGTGGATTATTGAGATTTCTCATTCTTTTTGGGTTTCTCACTTTTTTTTCCTCTAGCTGGAGCAGACTCATGGTGTCCACCTTTCTCTGGAGGAGAAGTTCTCTCAAGGCAGAGACGACTCCGCCCAACTCCTTGTGCAGCACAAGCTCCTTTTGGAGCAGCTCGATCAGGAGGCGAAGCTGAAGAGTCAACTCCAGCTGGAATTCCACAAGGCAGAAGGTGAGAACTGCATCTTTGTTGGCTCGGCTTCACTTGACTCAGTTTAAGTTGCCAAGTTACTGAAGTTAATCCATTGACTGTTACCAGGCCTTGCTACTCTGCAGGGTTTGGGAGGGTTACTTCAAAAATGTACTGCGATTATTAATTACCTGTTAAGAAATGTAGTCTGTAATCTAATCCAAGTATCACAAATTTGCGTAACTTGATTACTTTCTGTTACTTTTGGATAACCTTTATACCAACTATGCAAAAAAATAAAAGAGAAAAGAAAAATGCAGAAATTTGGCCATTATTTTGTGTGTAGAGCAGAAAAGGGAACAACATCATGGTGCAGTGCAAGTTATGCCTTCCAGCTGTGAAAATGCTGACATCATCCAAGACCTCGATTCATTTGGTACATTAGTGTTGCTGGATTTTAACTTGGAGCAGCAGCAATGAAAAAACTTAAATGAAATTAAGTTAACCAGGTTTGTCCTGTATTATGTTTGCTTGGCTAGAAATTTGAAGCGACTCTTACGAGCCATCATTTTCACGCTGAGATGCCTCGCGGCAAAAAGAATAATCTTTATACACTGGATCCTGCTTTGCACTGTGATGTTGTTCCCCTTTTCTGCTTTACATACAACATGGCATGCAACGGCATGGTAGTGTATCATTCTTTATTTAAAATGTGTTTTTAAAATTGTAGACCTGCTAATAATCCCCATTTTTACTAAATGTATCAGTAATCTGATTAAGTTTTTCTTATTTTTTTTGTACTGTAACTGAATACAGTTTAAAAAAAAAAAAATTCTATACTAATTATGTAACGTCGTTCCATGTATTCCGTTACTCCCCCAGCTTGCTCCTCTGCCAATGCTCAAGTGCCACTACTTGCATAAGTTTACATAACTCTGCTGTTTCTGACGCTGAGCATGATAATCTCAAACCTCAATCTTTGCCTTTTCACGTAATTTGTATGGTTTTGGCTGATGTGTTCAGGCCTTTTGGAGGGCTACGTGGCTGAGAAAGCATTGCTAGAGGAGTCCCTGCAGCAGAAGGAGGCACAAGAGGAGAGACTAGTAGAGGAGCTGGAGGACCTGAAGGTGAAGCTTCACCAGATGCAGGGCCTCACCGCAGAGCTGGACAGCCTCAGACTGAAGCATCAGGAGCTCAGCGAGGAGCATTCACTTCTCCTGCGCCAGAAGGAGCATCTCTCCGCTGGACTGGGGGAGAGGGAGAAAGGTTAGCGGAGCAAGCACGAAATCATGCGTCAGTCTGCATAAAATGTTACATGACCTCTTTAGTGAGCTTGACCATACACTTATAATATCGTCTGTGCTCAGATGTGTCTTCTCTCCGTAGGCCATTGGCTCAATTTAGATCCTGACACAGGTTTGTGGGTCAGAGTTGTGTGTGTGTGTGCGCGTGCGTGTGTGTGATGAGGGGGTGGGAATGAATATGCATTTTGCAGTGCTGTGTGAGGTTGCGGTTTGTAACCCTGCCGTTGACAGTAGCCTGTAGCAAAGGCTCTTTTGAGTGCTGTGTGATTTTTATCTCTTAAACAATGTAGTTCAGAGCTGTCAAAGCGAATGCATTCAGCGCCTTTTCAGGAAGAAAGGCACAGTATGTGTCATGGTTGTATGCATTTAACTCCTCTAATGTCTTGCTCTATTTTAATATCCTCTGTGTGTATGTAATTGCATTGAAACGATTGCATTGAAACTTCCCTCTTTTTAATTATTATTATTATTATTTTTTTTTTTTCAAGCTCTACTGGCAGAGACGGAGCGTTTAACCCAGGATAGGCTGGACTTGCAGCGGCAGGCGGAGAAGGACCACGGCTCTCTGTCGCTGCGCCTCAGGGCCCTGGAGAGGGAGCTAGAGGAGCAGGAAACAAAGGACCTGGAGACAGAGCAACACCACAAGACCCACACAGAAGACTTAAACCAGCGCGTCCAAGCACTCGAGAAACAGCTGAAACACGACAGGCAGTTTATAGAGGTTAGATTTTTACAAATGTAAAGTGTAATCCCTTTTAATATGCAGTCACCTAAACAATTCTGATCTCGCATTTTCGCTTCACTTTCTCTCTAGTGTTATTTGAGTGTCACAGGCAATTTCTCATGTTGCTGCTTAATGTAGCGGACACAATCTTTCACATAATTTGTTCCTGTGCATATAGGAGCAGGCTGTGGAGCGTGAACACGAGAGAGACGAGTTCCAGCAGGAGATCCGAAGCCTGGAGGCCCAGCTCAGACAGACGACCAGCGTGGATAACAAAGGACACAGAGTGAGACTCATTCATTTGATAGGTTTAAAAAAAAAGAAGGAAAAATGTTTGTTACACTTGCTAATATTTCTTAACGAAACACTATCATAAAGCATCCTTCTGTTTCTAAGAGAACGTATTGCATTTGCAGTGTGTGTCTGTTTTTGATGTGGTGTTTTTTTCTGTGATGAGTGTCTAATACTGCTGATGGGATTATGAACCTGTTAACTGAAATATACGTACTAGTTTACAGAGGTTGCGGTGGTGAATGCATTGTTTGTTTGCCAATGAGCCTGACTTTTGCCATGTGTTTATCCTTGTGCTGAATGGATTGCTGTGGTTTCAGGACTTGGTTCTGCAGGTATGAAATCTAACTGTAGCATACTTCTCTTAGCGCCTCTGACTCTTGTGCATGGTGTGTATCATTAATCATCATATGTATCATTATTTCCGTGCAATCATCTCATGGATTAATTCTTGCTTGTCATACTTTCATTCCCATTTCATCCTTTTTGATGGTTATTATTCATATGCTTCCGTTTCGCGTCATTTGTGCGAAACTTCCATGTAACTGCTATTTTGGAATGGCTTAACTTCAGTCTTTGGTACCAGTGGCTGCATATCCGGAATGGCTTATTCATCTGCAAATCATGTCGTTTTTCACTCTACTGAAAACTCTAGAAACGTGTCAGCCATAATGTTGTTCCTCCCCTCTATGTATGTGCAGGTGGAGAGTCTACAAGCTGTCCTCAAAGACAAGGTGGAGGACCATGCCTCCTTGCTCAACGCCAATCAGCAAGCCCAGCGCGATCTCTCGGAGCGCAATGAGGAGATAGACAAGCTAGCCGGGCGAATCCGAGAGCTAGAGCAAGCCCTGCTTAACAGCGCTGAGAGTAAACGGTCTATTGGTCAACTGGAACAAGAGCTCCACAAAGCAAAGTTGAGAGAACAGGAGCTCTCGCAAGTAAGAAAATTGAACTTGTAACCACTCCTAATACCACCCTGCACCCAAACGCTCGTTTTCGTCACACATTTACTCACTTTTGACAGGATAAGCAGGCACTGGAGCAGCAGCAGCTGTCCAACAGGCTCCAGATCTCCGCCCTGCAGTCCAAAGTGGATGAGACACGACACTGTTACCATGACAACACGCGTGACCCCAACCAGGACCTTAGCGATGCCCTGGACATTGCTCAGCAGAGCCTACAGAGCAAAGAGCAAGAGGTCTGTAAGATTGTACTCAAAGCCAGTGTTCGCTAGAAGAGATGATTTGGGCTGATGAGTGGTAGCTGTTGATTTATGCATTTGGCTGCAGTGCCACCTATTGGTTCAAATATGTACGAGTATGCAGACTTGATCCATCTTTTGAAGGCCACCACCAGGACTAGAAGTCTGTAAAAGCTCAATACTTTTGAACCCAATACTGACCACTATGCTGCAGTTAACTTGGGAAATATTTTTTTATAGTCTTGAAATTGAGCCCTCTGGCTATTTTTGTGTTTTCATACTTGTATGTAATGAGTGCAGTGTTTTTGTGTTTTCTAATCATTAAATAAAATCGGTCAATAATGAGTAATGTTGTGTCTTTCTAGGTGGAGGTCATGCTTGGCCAACTGGAGACGGTGCAGAGGGACTTGAGTATCAAAGAGGTTGAACTAAAACACCTCTCACTACAGCTTGACCTACTGACCAATCAGAATGCAGCTCATGTTAACGAGCTCAAAGATCAGATTGATGCTCTACAGGTAAGTGCTATTTCTTTATTTTCATAAAAGGAGCTCAATTGAAAAAAGGTTTTCATGTTCAAATGGTGTTTTTTTTTTTTTTTTTTTTTTTTTTTTTTTTAAAAAAAAAAGAAAAAAGCAACAACTTAAAATGTACAACTTATAATTGAACTGGTCTGTACAACTCTGCTTGCAGGAGGACGTGTCTGCTCTCACCATACTAAAGGAGGAGAAAGAGGAACAAAGCAAAGTGGAAGATGCAGAGGCAGAGCAACTCCCCTTAGCATTACTGGAGGAGAAAAATCAGGAGATCGACCACCTCTACGCTGAGATCCAAAGACTGGAACAGGAGTTGGAGAACACCAGGGACAACAAGGTCAGAATAAGTTCACGCAGAATACGCGCAGACAGTGTGGAAGAGCCCTGCGTTGATGAGAAACATGTCATTTTTCTGATTTTTTTTTATTTATTGTTCTGATATTTCTGACAAAAAGGCTTTGGAGGCTGAGCTTGAGGATCTGCGCTCACAGGTGGAACACCTTCAGTCTGAAATCATGAGAGTGCGTCAGGACAAAGAGGAAGAAGAGGAGCGCCTTCATGAGGTCATCAGCACGCTGCAGGCAGAACTCGCCACATTAGGCCCCAACCTGCATGAAGTCAGTGACTCTCAGGATGGGGACAGCATCAATCCCTCGCCGGCTCCCAGCCCCGAACCTCAACACTATACCATCCAGGAACAAGCGAGGAGGGGAGGGCCAAACAGCCTGAAGCAAGAGCTCAGTCTGAGCCATTCTGCCTCCTCTCGTTCCCTCAGATCTCGCTTCAAGGCCCTTCAGAGTCAACTGGAGACTGCAGTGGCAGAGAAGGAGGGACTGGAGCGATTACTGCTGACCCAGGAGGAAGAGTACAGAGGACACGGTGAGGAGTTTGGAAGGAGGCTGACGGCTGAGAGGGAGCGGGCGGATGAACTCCAAAGTGTGCTCATCGTCAAAGAAGCTGAGCTAGATGAAGTCAAAGCCCAGAAAGAAGAGACTGAGAAGAGGATAGTATCTGAAGAGGAGAATGACGGTTGCAAAATTCAAGCCCAAGAGATGAGCGCCCTGCATGAGAAGAACGTCCACCTCAGCTCTCTGATTATGGAACTCCAAAAGAAAGAACAGGAGAGCGTGACCGAGATCGAGACTCTAAAAACAAAAGGGCAGGAGATGGAAACGGAAACGGAAGTCCTCCGAGAAACCAGCCTCACTCTCGAGAGACAAGTCCAGGAGGTGAGAGCCGAGGTGGCCACCATGGAGGCACTGGTTGATGAGGAAAGGACGAAGATTAAAACCCTCAAGACTGTAAAGGGAGAGCTTTCTGCTGAACGGGACGCACTGAGGAGAAGGGAGGGGAAACTCCAGGAGGAAATTGAAAGGCTCAGACAGGAAGGGACTTCAATGAGAGCCTGTATCCAGGACCTGACAGTTCAGCTCAATGAGAAGGAAACCAGTCAAGAAGAGGACCAAAAGGAAGTGCTGGTGAGTGTCGGCTAAGTCCACTGCAATGTATTCAGTGTTAAACGCACAAAGATGCTAACGTAAACCAAAATGTCAAACTCAGAAATGCATCCTGCTTGGGACTTCCCAATTAAAAAAATATTTAAATTTTTTTTATTTTACATTCAACATGTTATGCATACATATAAGAACATATGACATTATATAAAATGCAAAAATCAAGAATACAAAAAAAAATGTCTTTTAAATCCAGATAAATAAATAAAAGTTAATAAATAACAAAAAAAAAAGGATTAAAGGTGAAACTCGTTAACAATTGGACATAAAAAAGAAACAGAAAATTAAAATACAATACAAATATGGCCTCACAAATATAGGACAGAGTACACATTCCTCAAAATATAATTTGTTTTATAATATAATATAATTTAGTTTTCCTTCCCATTATTCTCACACTTGAAACGCCTCTTTAATGTCACTAGTCAACCATCCTTTTCTCTCTCCTAGACTCCTAAAACCATCTGGAAACATGCTGGACACGCACAAATGAGAGGCCTTTTAATAAAGGGAATAAATATCAGCAAATTACACAATCAAAATCTTAGATTATGAATCGCTTTGATTTTGTTAAGTGATTTGTTTACATAATTTAGTTTCTAAACACATCAGTAAAACAAACCTGTTAAAACTTAATATACATTACTTAAAATGTATCTAGTCAAATATTGTTCTGGTTCTTATGACCATTATTTATTTATTTATTTTTATATATAGATTTATTTATTTAAATAAATAAATCTGGTCATAAGAACCAGAACAATACTTTTCTTCAGCCTGTGCTCCAAGTTTAACGTGGTCATTCAGATAACTGAAAACTGCTTTAACTATGCCCAAAGAGGAAACTACTGGCTGCCGTTTTAATTTTTTTTGCTAGTACAGCTTGTACAGCTGTGCTAGCAACTGCAGGCGAGACCACATCTGGTTGTAGTTAACTGGCGTAACGCGTCACATCACAGCGTCCGTCCTGAGACCAAACAGCGGAAGTGACATTAAAATGAGGAAGCGGGAGGAAAATCTTTGTTAGCTGTGTTTTTTTTTTTTTTTGTTTTTTTTTTTTTTTAAAGCTCTGATGCACTTTATTTTTCATTTCTTTACGTTTTAACTTGGCAGGATGTGGTGAGGAGAAGTCGTGGTCGTTAAAAGGAACGCAGGGAGGCTGCATTGCATTTGTTAGGCTGCTGCAAGTCTTTGTAGTCTGATCTGTTTTTCATGAATTCATAGTTGTTTGTAGCAAATGTGGCTATTATAATGTGTTAAATGGGTATCCAGCAGTAGATCTCAAAGAATGCCTCTGATCTAAAACGCAGCGTGAACATGTGGTACTCGTTAAACTGCTTTTTACATTGCAAAGCTGGTTATCGGTTGTTGCTTTTATGTAAACAAAAGTTTTTCCAGGAAAAACTGAAGCTTTGAACAAAATAAAGTTTAAAAATAAAACGGTATGTGGATGCAGGGTTTCATGAATGCGAGTCTAAGGAAGGCCCTATGTTGCTGCTAATAAGAATGTTTTTCTCTTTGTCTCAGACCCATGCCGAGGTGACCCTGGCTAAAGCAGACGCTGCCTTGAGACAGAGGGAGGCTGAGTTCGCCAGACTGAGGGCCGAGCATCACGCTCTGGGGGCGGAGCTGACTGCGGTGAAACAGGGGCTCAGTACCAGCACAGAGAGGGCTGAGAAACTACATGAGGAGGGACAGGTGGGGATATCAGAGTACAGAATATGAGATAGAAGTTGTACAGCGGGACTTGATGTGTCTGTCTTTCTGTACGTATCCACTGTTTGTTGTGAGTTTTGAGCTTGTGGCAGCACTGAATTGAGTATAATGAGCTGCATTTTAATGTCCCTTATTTCTGCGTGTCAGACCAAAGACCGTGCGCTAGTCGACCTGGAGACTGGCAACCAGCGGCTGAAGGCGGAGCTTCGAGCTCTACAAGAAGACCTGGCTGTACAGGAAGAGGAACTGGCCTATCAGCAAAGAGAACTACAGCAACTCGGACAACACTGTCACCAGCAGGACACACTTCCTCACCAACAAGGATACGCACAGAAGGGTGAGTACTTAATGATGCCTAAAACATGCACTCCGCTGTTATATTTGTTTAGATTCTGTATAGTCGTATGGCACATTCTCACCAATGACAGAATTTATTACGTTTTTTGGAGTTTGAGCTACATTATGAGCGATTTGGTATTTTATTGTCTGAGAAATGTAGAGATGTGTGTCTAGTAGTGGATTTTAGGATGGAAATCAATAACAAACATTGCTTGAGCTTAAAATGTTATTTCATTTCATTTACTTCGTCTGTCAGGTATTTCTCACAGAGCTTTTGAGGACGTTGTGAGCGTCTCTCACGATGAAGCGTCTCTGAGCTCCCCGGAGGTTTTAAGGAGACTCGACTGCTCCGAAGACAGAATCCCGGAGCGGTTCCGCGCCTCTGCTCTCGGCTCCCGTCTGTCTGAGTTCAGCGCTCTGAACAGCACAGGCCTGGACCTCCACCAGGTCAAGACCTCTCCCAGAGTTGTGATGGAGCCTCCACACTCCAGGACCATCACACCAGATCCAGCCACACAGAGTACACACTCCCCAGGCTCTGTGTCGGTGTCGGACAACTTCTCCATGCTTGACTCACTGGACACTGACAAAGTAAGATCTCACACTTCCATGCATGCTACCTTTTTTTTGAGCCTTTTTTTTCTTTGAATTTTTTACTTTGGTTCAGATGTGGTTAAGTATCTGTTAAATTTTTTGTAATTATTTATTTATTTATTTTTTCTCTCAGGTGCAGGAGTTGGAAGAACTTGACATCACAACGCCTCCATCTCTTCTTGGCTCCACCTCCTCCTTGTCAGCACCAGAATGGGCCAGTGATGGATACGGCAGCAGTGAGTATTGACGCTTTAAAAAAAAAAAAAAAGAAAAAATGTTTTTATAGTTTCTGTACAAAATGGAGCTTTATGGTACAGAATAATGTTATATCAGGCTTTGGCAACGCAGACAATACTTGTTAGTAGCATCAATTAGTGGTTGCTTTTTGGCCTTTTTTTATGGAGTTTGTTGACATAAGTCTGATGTTCTATATTTTTCTTATCTACTTAACTCCTCTGTCCCCCCTTGTGCTTCAGATGTGAGTTCAGAATTGGGTGCGAGGCTAAGGGTGGAGCTGGAACAGACTGAAAGGCTGGATGCTCAGTTTCTTGAGTATCTCCGCTGCAGAGGAATGAACCCCACAGTTAACACGGATAGTGCTGCAGGCAGTATGAGCTACAGTGATGAGCTGTTGTCACCTGAGCTGCAGGTAGGCTTCATTTCTACTTGCCAGTAATTCTATTCATTTGACAGTAAGCCTAGATTTTACTCCGTTTCTTTCCCCATCTTTCTACAGTGTCTGTTGAAGAAAGTGTATCAAGAAAGCTGCAGAATTCTCACTTTGTCCCAACGTCGTGGCCCTTCCTCAACACAACCTCATGTCTCGGACTTAAGAGCCTTTACATTAAGTCAAACAGAGCATCACTCTGAAGATGGCTCCCTCATACTGGACCGCCGGGACAATTTATCCTCCAACCCCCCCATGAGCTGGCAGCAGGAGAAGAGGGCACTGCAGGAGACTGTGATTGCTCTCAGAGAGCTGCTCTGTCGAATGGCCCAGAGACGCACACAAGTGAGTTTCTGTGGTTTTAAAGATACTAAGGCTGTACAGAATGTTGTTGTTTGTTTTTTTGGGGGTTTTTTTACATTCAAAACTTCTGTTGAGGTTTTCAAATAAAGCTTTGTATGTCTGTCATCATATTTTATGATGTCATCACCCTAAAAAAAATAATAATCCTTGAACAAAATCAAAGCAAAACAAGTGATTCATTCAATAACTTTTTTTTTTTTTTATTATTAAATTAACTTTATTTAATGAATATAACTCGTCAGTCAGTGCTAAGCAAATGCAGATAAAGTGTTTTTTATTTATTTTTTGTTATTGTAGTTATACACAAAAGTAATTTACGGTTATGTTGCTGCTAGGCCGCCCTGTAATAGCCTACAGGTGCGTGCCTCCCTTTTTTTAAATTCTTCTTTTTAAGAAGGCTAAACGCCAAAAAATATGGATTGAAGCTGAATATTTCGTTAGATAAAAACATGTTGTGAATTTTGTAAATGGTACTATTATCTTTTTTTCATGAATTTAAAATGTTGGACTTGAGTTATTGAAAATGTTTGACTCGCACATGTCTGAAACGATACTACCACTGGAATCTAATTCTACAAATGGTATAATTCTAATAATAATTTGTGTAGCCTAGTCTTTATCTGAAACTGTGCAGAAATGCTGTGTTTAAACAGAATGAGTTGACATGAAAAAAATCTAACGTTAACATTCAAATTCTAAATTGATTTCGACTTTGAATGTTAATGTTATGAATAAATCTTATAAAGTACTTGTTACAGTCCTAAAAAGCTTTACAAACTTTACAATTATCTAGTGTAAGGACATTTTGTCTTAAATCTTAACTTTTTCGTTATACATTATTGCAAGTTCCTTCACTTTAATTGTAAGACGAGAGAGATTGCATTTCTGAATGTGATTCTTGGTTCTATTGAGTATCTGTATCGATCACGTTCTTCCTTCCTCAGACTGACCACAGAGATGAAGATGACTGGCATGGAGATCAGCTCCGGACTGACGGACAGGTTGAATCCCAACTGAGGGCGGAGCTGGAGGAGAGTCAGAAACGACTGACATGTGCTCATGAAACTCAGCAAGAGCAAAAGAACAAAATGCAGTCGGTCAGGTACATTACAAACACCGAGCAACATTCAAGCACAACTTCTTCACAAGTGAACATATATTGGATAAAATCTGCATTTTGTTACTAGAGATTAAATAACTTTGAACATTAGTCAATTAAATTAAATCCAAATAAATAATAAAAAGATTTATTTATTTATTTATTTATTTATTTATTTTTTTTAGCTCATGTCAACCAGTGAGTTTGTCAACCATTGTGCTTTTTTTTTTTTTTTTTTTTTTTTCTTCTTCAGGGTGGCTATAGAAGAGAGTGAAGAAGCATTGAGAAGGGAGCAGAGCAGAGTCCAGGAGCTTCAACAACAACTGGAGCAGGAGAGAGCTCTGAGTCTCCGCAAGGACAGAGAGGAGGAGGACAAGAGAGAGGTAGGACGAGGACCAAAAACATGCATGCTGAATATATTGTAAATTCTCATATAAAAGCTGGTATTCAAATGATTAAATAATAGCTGTGAGTCAACACAAACATTTAAAAGCCAGTTGTTTTTGTAAGAATATTTTCATACAATTATTTCTAGTTGTTCCCTCTTTGCCGCACTCCTAATTGATGTTAAATTAACATCAACAAAACTCAACATTTCAGAATGTTTTTTCACATCAAAAGCCTTCTTCTTATTGGGATGGTGCAAGATTTTTTTAAATGGGAAATATCTTGCAGGTAGTGTTTACTTCCATTCATGGCAGCTTAACATTGTTGGAAAACTTGAGAGTATAATTTCCAACTCTGAAAATAAATGTTCTTAATGCTTCCACAGTGTTTACACTGTGTTTTAAAGATGATCAGTAATGGTGAAGAATGCAGAGTGTACTTGAGCTTTCCCTTTTTAAACTCCTCCTCTTTCCTCTGCAGGCTGTGAAAGTGTCCTCTGAGCAGCAGAGGTCAGAGGTCATGGCTCTGAAGGGTCAGGTGGAACAGGAGGGGGTGGCCTGTAGCAACCTCAGACGGGAGCTTCAGATTGAACAGTCCCGCAGTGTGCTGCTGGAGAAACGCCTAGGTGACAAACAGAAGGAGTTAGAAGATGAACACCAACTCTCTGCTCACCAACAACAGCTCAACTTCCAAGACAAGACTCGTCTTGAGCGCCTCCTGACTGAAGCAGAATCTCGCCTCGCAGAAATTCACTCCAAGCTCGCAGACGCTCACAGGAAGCTGGATGAAGAGAGAGACCGTTGCTCCAGGCAGGTGGATGAACTCGGCCGCAGGCACGAGGCGGATGCCGCCAGAGATGGGAAGTTCATCTCCGACATGCGCGTCCAGCTAGAGCAGGAGCGAAGGCAGGGGGTGGAGCTGGCTGATGTGATGGACAAACTGAGGACTGAGCTGCTGCAGAGCAGGAGGAAATGGGAAGAGGAGGACCGAACGAGGAGGGCGGAGCTGCAGAAGGAGAAGGAGGTCGCCACCCGACATCGCGTAGCGATGGAGACCTTGAAGGAGCAGAAACAGGAAACCAGCTGTGCTTTAGAGATGGAGCGAGAGCGGTCCAGACACCAAGGGGTGGAACTGGCCGAGCTGAAGGAGAGACTGCGACTGCTAAAGGACAAAGAGAGGGAGAGGGAGGAGCAGTGGGAGAGAGAGCAGAGGAAGGGGAGGCAAGAGCAGATGGAGACAGAGAGACGACAAGAGAGGACCAACAACAAACTGGTAAACTATCCTCCACCTAATTCTTTGCTATACTCACTACTTCCACAAATGTAATGGTCTTATTTTAGATGTGTGTGTTTAAGATCATTTTGGATGCACACAAACTTATAAACATTTCTTACTTTAGTGTGAGTTGGAGTTGTTGAGGCAACAGGACCAACAGCGCATGCAGGAGCTGCAGCACACTCTGGTAGAGCTGGAAAGAGAGGAGAGAGAGATGGCTGCTCAGAGGCTGTCGGGACGAACCACAGGGCAGCAACACGAGGCTGCATCCTCACAGCATCTCCAAAGTGACTTCCAGGCAGTCAGCGCACAACAAAAACAGCAGGTACACAAGTGGTTATTACATGACCTGGCAATATAGTAAACGTACACTTACCGGATTGTTGTAAAAATGTATGTACTTTTCTCCCCGTAGATGCCGTCCACGCAGTCATCACTTAGTCTGCTGGAAAAGATGTTGAAGGAGAACTCTGAGCTGACGGAGCGTGTGACATCACTGAGTCAGGAGAGGGCCACCCTCAAACATAGACTCTCCTGCCTGGAGCGACAGCTGCGGTGCGCAGAGAACGAACTCGCCAAGGTCACCGCGGAAACCGAAAACAGACCCATCAAGGATGTGACCAGCAACAGCAAGGTCAGCACGGAATACATGCGCATACACACACATTTGTTATGATATAAAGAATGGCATGATAAATATGTTTTGGATCTCCTGTCCAAGAACAGATTAATCACCAAAGTGTTTTTTTTTTTTTTGGCTCCCCTTTTTCCTCCTATTTTGGTGAATGCAAACGGTTACATTTCTACAAGTTGGCTAACTGTAAAAGAGCTGCAACGATGAGTCGATCGACAGAAAGATTATCGCCATTTATTAAACTTTTAATAATTTTTCAAGCAAAAATGTCCGAAAATGCTGTTTTCAGCCTCTCTGATATGGAGATTTACCGCTTTTCTCTGTTTTACATCATATTAAACTAAATGTCTTTGGGTTTCGGACTGACAAAGCAAGACATTTAGAGACATGACCTTGGATTTTGAGAAATTGGGATGGACATTTTTCACTATTTTCTGACATTTTATGGACCAAATGATTCATTGAAACCTGTGTTCATTGGTTTTGCAGTTTCAGCGTTTGTATGAGCGCTACCTGCGTGCTGAGAGCTTCAGGAAAGCTTTGGTGTACCAGAAACGTTACCTGCTGCTGCTGTTGGGAGGTTTCCAGGAGTGTGAGCAGGCCACACTATGTCTCATCGCCCGCATGGGGGCAAGGCCATCACCCCCACTCTCCTCCCGCAACAGACCCCTAGGACGCTTTAGGGCTGCTGTACGAGTCGTCATTGCTGTCTCGAGGTAGGGAGCGTACCAGGATGTAAAGATGAAAGACTTACCTCAGCCCTGTCTATGGATAAAACTGATCATACACTTTCTTTCAGGATGAAGTTCCTGACCAGGAAATGGCACAGAGCGATCAAAAGATTATCTGTATCTGGGACTGTTAATGGGCATGCTCCAGGTCAGCTCAGTCAACGCATTTTATGATCTGCATCACTTGACTGTGTTTGTGTAGGTGGATTTTTTTATTTCTATGTCTCTTTCAGGGCCTAAAGCTGAAGTGTTAAGGCAACAACAGCCGAGATTAAATTTTGACTCGCCACCAAACCGAGACAGCAGTGCCGTCCACAAAGACGCAGTGTCGGCTCTCGTTCCACCCACAAAATCACCCTTCAGGTTGCACAGCAGGTTTGTGCTCTTCTTCAACTTTAGATCGTAAAGTGGGAGTCTTCACAAATATTTGCAATGGAATTAAAGTCATTCAATGAACTTTCTTGTTTGCGTTAGGTCGTACTCCAGCACTAGTGTGGCCTCGGAGCATTCAGGAGGAACGTCTCAGGATCCAGAGCGATCTCTGACAGAATATATCCACCATCTGGAGAGAGTCCAGCAACGGTTGGTGGGAGCAAGACAAGGTGAGCAGCATTAAGCATCGGTAAGGTGAAACGGGTGAATTGTAGCACTAAAAATGGAGTGTCACAAATTTGATAAGCACGGGGTGTAAGGTCAACACCGGTTCTTTTTCGTCGGTTAAAGGATTGGGGCACTGCCTTGCACTCCGCTCCATGGCCAACGTGTTTTGTGTTTTCTAATTTATCAATGATTGGTTGTACAACGCTCTGAGCTGCGTGCAGTTAGGTGAGAAATGACACTGGTGATGGTACCCACAAATTCAAGGCAGCGCCCTCCAAAAACGGCCAAATGATCAAGCACAATTTTGTGGGTTCTGAACACCTAATTAAAATGTTAGCAAGTGATATCACACTGGAAGATGTTACAGGGCACTGGGTTTATGTTTTATAGCTCTTATGCCGGGATCAGACCACGCTATCAGCGCAAATGGGAAAAAAAAGGTTTCAGCCGCAGCAGTCTACTTTTATTCCTTTTTAGTGTCCTAGTGGAAGACGGCCAGGCTGGAGCAGCATCTGGGACTTTTTGGACTTCTAGTAGACTTTAAGCTATGATAGGTAGAGGTCCAACGTGTAATCTGCCGTGTCATTCATTCAAGTCATGGCAAGAATTTAAGACTATGATTGCCTAATCTGATAAAAATGACTTTATCAAAGGACAAACATATTGTGTCGTCTGATCCCAGAATTACTTTCACGTCTCCTAATTTGGAGTCACTCGTTTTCCAGGAAGTGTTGTTCCTTTTCATCTGAGAAATATACCGAGAAAATGTGCTGCAGGTTACAGAGTTCAGTACAAGACAAGTACTTATAGGGACAATTCAGATTTTGTGACTAACACTTCCTGCAAAACAGCATGTTATTAAATCCCACAAAAAATGTGTGCTCTATCATCTCCCAAACTAGTAAGCGAGACTCATTTAGCCCTGTTCCCTAAAGAGGAAAGGAGGATACAGCCAGCCTGTTCCCCTGATATGATTGGTTATCGGCAGCGCTGGCTGCAGGAGAATAGGACGTGGCTGTACCTGAGCTGCTTGTCGCCCCTTTACCTGAATGGTCCAGGTGAGTGTGAGTGTAACATACTCACTCCACCAAATAATAAAGCAGCACAATGCACCTCTCAGGATACGGGTGCTGACTTTTCATCATTCACTGAGTGCACTAGAATAGATGTGGTAACAGATGCCCTGCAGGTTTATGATCCTTGTGTTAATTCCTATTAAAGACCATTCTGTGCAGATTGCAAAATGCATTAAAAAAAAAAAATACTTATAAATGTGCGGAGTATCCAGACAACCATTTGTTTCAATACATGCCAGAATGATATAACTATCAACTAACTAATGTATTTAGATTTAGCTTGATATTGATGGCTTGATAAATCCTTCACCGTGACCAATTGAAAACGTGTTGGTGTGGTGCTTTTATGGGATGTTTGCGAAAATGTGATATGATAATGGTGTTAATTTGGTCAGCAATTTATTTATTTTTTGGTCTGATGCCTGCGTCAAATGTAAACATTTTTTTATCATATTAAGTCATACTTGACCTGTGTGTCCGTAACTATTTTAGCAGTTATAGTTTATTTAAAACCCATTATATTGTACATTTTAGTCAACGCACTCGTTTCTTTCTCCCAAGTTGTTGTCATTGTAAACGTTAACTTAGTAAGTTACTTCGAGTCCTCCTGACTGTGCTCCTTGTGTGTGCTCGCATCACAGGAAGCTGAAGTGCTGCACTGAAAAAAGAAACTGTCTATAACATTTCGTCATCTCTTTTTTTCTCCCCCGTCAACAATATTGCATGTTGATATATTCTGTTAGTGTTTAATTACGTTGGAGCTGTCTCATCTTAATCATGGGAACAAAGGTTGTTCACAAATTTTGCAGGAGCATTTTCTCAAGTGTTGTTTTACAGAACGGAATGTGTTAAATTACTTAAGGAGTGTATTGGCTAATTCAAATATTACATATTATTCATGAATTGTTTAGTTTTTTTGCACTGCTTTCAGTCCACTTGTGGCAAAATTATCTTCGATTACAAAAGTACATTGATTCAGAGTTTTAATTCGGGACGTATATATTTTATTTTAAACAAATGCACAATGGCTGGCTTTTATTAAGATATGCTTGTGGGAATACAAAATCAGATCATCACCAGTGGTTTAGTTTTTAACTTACGATAGCTTAGGTATGGATTTTATGTTACTATGCTGTTCACCTTTTCTGATGTTTTGTGATTTTTGTGTGTGTTCTATCAGGTTCGTCTGCTCTCCAGCCCGACCCAAAGTTATCCGACCGCTGAATGAATAAATGTCTGCATATCGTCCAAAACTGTCCATGCCTTATACCCATGTAGAAATATGTAGAAAGGAATATGACGTGTTAAATTTCTGGATGACATGTGATTTTATAAGTACGTAAATTATTTTTAAAAAGGTTTCTAGTGTAATTTTTCTATTCTCTGTACAATAGTATTTTAAAGGTCACTCTTGAGATGTTGTAGGAACAAATGTTTTTTGTTATTTTGAATAGTGCCGTTTGTGTTTTTTCTACTAATGTTGTTATACCCTTTTGTGCTTGTAAATAGGACTGATGTTAATTGTCCATGTGTCTAAATTTGCACTGATTTTTACTGGAAATCTGTAATCAACATCTCTAATAAGCACATTATTGCATAAAGGTGAACCATATTTGTTTTTTGTATTATCTATGTTTTTACCATAAAGTTGATAAATATTTTAAATACATGTATACAAACCAAACAGTTTATTTTATGGCCGCTCATAATTGGTGTGTGTGTGTGTGTGTGTGTGTGTGTGTGTGTGTGTGTGTGTGTGTACTTT
>CALSCE010010956.1:13250713-13282472 GCA_943593645.1 Bovichtus variegatus
CCTGTGAGATGTGCAAAGGTAGTCATTTCTCTCGCTCTGTCTTTCATGACATGTCTAAGCACCCATTAAGTTATAATTATGGGCGGAAACGTAAATGTATTATTTCAGTCTGTTATATCGACCTGTGTTGCAGCAGAAACAGGCAGCCGATTTGGACCTTTCTACAGAAGTAGCTACTCGCCTCAATCTTGTGGACAGGGAGACTCCTGCCGTCAGTCTCCCTGACGCACGTTCTGCACACACAGCACATGCAAGGCACAGCGACGAGGACATACCCAGGCTGACCAAGGTGAGGTGGTCAGGAGTGAGGTGTCATCGCTGTGTAGAAGAAAGCATGGAAACCGTTTATTTTATTTCACATATGTGTTTGTCTGTGTGTAGGAAATGGCAGCGGAGGTGAGTTATGCTCTGGCTCAGAGTGATCCCAACCTTGTTCTCAGTGCGGCTTTCAAACTACGCATCACACAGAGAGACCTGGTCACACTGCAGGAAGGCGGCTGGCTCAACGATGAGGTAGGTATTTTAGATTGTGAAGACAGTTGATAATGCTGATTTTAGATTTGAATTTTTTTATTTTTGCGATTAATTTCTATTAATACAAACAACTTTGGAGACATGCAAACATTTGTGGTCAACAAAGGGATGTATTCGTGGATGTACCAAAAACAGTTTTAGATCGGAAAATGGCGACTTTATACATTTACATCTATTGCACTGGCAACATAATGTATCATACATGTACTGTATGTAAACTTTAAGGGCTGCAAGCTGCTCAATGAGCTGTGACATGGTCCCTCGAGTGTATAGCGACTCTGCAGAGGCCAGTAATGTCATTTATGTATTTTGTTATGTTTAGTTAAAGGCACAATGAGTAAGATTTTCCTAAAAAGAAAAAAAAACTTCTCGTAGGTTATAAGTGATGATTGAGAGGTATTATTTTTACATTGTGTAGTGGTGTCTGAATCTGCAGAGACCTTGACCCTTTTTTATTTTTCTGTGTTTGGGACGTTTCAACCTGGTACGACTAGGTGCCAGTTTGTAAGCCTTTTATTTTTTTATGTTAAAGTTTCCCACACAACTTCCCCTTCAGCAGTGAAGGATGTTGGATACCTCTTTTATTGCTTCCAATGAGAACTTGTAAAAAATAAGTTGATTCTACCTCCCTCCTCATAAACAGTGTATTCATTAAATCTTCTCTGTGTGACGTGTCAGTGTTTGACAAAGCAGACATGTTCTGTTTGGTGGTAGTAGCAACTGCTGCACACAGTCACCATAGAAACAAAGTTTATTGCATGATCTGTTATCTCAAATTAGTATTGCAAAGTGAATTAAATACTATACTGAATGATAATAACGGTGTAATGTGGCCATTCGATTAATGTATATGTCAGTTATATGCATTGAAAGTCAATACCTCATCATATAATTTTGAAGCAAATTATATTATCTATGTCAAATTATTAAAGACTCAGTCCCCCATTATCTTTGTGAAAGACTTAAGAGACACATCGTATTTAAGAACAATTTTTTTAACATGTAGTATATTTTTTCCTCCTGTTTCCTCTGCCAAGGTGATGAACTTCTACCTGTCCCTTGTCATGGAGCGGTGCTCTGGTGAAGAAGCAGCATTAAAAATCTACTCGTTCAGCACCTTTTTCTTCCCGAAGCTGCGGGGGGGAGGAGGTGGGCAGGCTGGGGGACACGCCGCTGTGAAGCGCTGGACCAAGGCTGTCGACCTTTTCCTTTACGACCTCATCCTGGTCCCTCTGCACCTGGGCGTCCACTGGGCAATGGCTGTGAGTCACAACCACAATGACTATCGATGTGTTTGTTCCCATGTCACATTCCTCCTTTTTAGCCGGTGATTCTTGACAGACAGTGCCTTTTTGAGTTTTCGCACAGTTTTGCAGAGAATGGGGTAAACCTGTGTTTTGATAATCCATTAATTACTTTGTCACTTTAATTCTAAGCATTTCCTTTTTATATTGATCAGTGTCAAAATAAAGTGTTGTGTTATTCTGTATATTTAGAGTATAAATATATTTCTTCCCTCTTTCTCTCTCATTCCAGGTGATTGATTTGAAGTCAAAGACAATCAAGTCATATGACTCGATGGGCCACAGACACGATGACATTTGTGGTCTTTTACTGTGAGTCCTCATTGTGTTCTTGTGCTTTGGTTATCTGCTCATTTTAAATGCTTTTTCCATATCATTTTGCCCTGTACTCTTGCACAATTATTGGCATCATTATGCTTATTTTGCAGACTCTACCTTAGAGAGGAGCACAAAGCAAAGAAAGGCAGGGAGCTTGACAGTGCCAAATGGACTGTTGGAAGCTTGAGGGCCACTGTAAGTCAAACTGAGATGAATGACTTATCACTAAATTGAACATTTTTATTTTTACTGTAATATTGATGTTTTGTATACTGTTAATGCCTCTATAGGAAATTCCCCAGCAGAAAAATGGCAGCGACTGTGGTGTTTTTGCCTGTAAATACGCTGACTATATTGCAAAAGGAAGGCCTCTCACCTTTAAACAGGTATACACATTATATTCAACTAATGTAGTAACACTTTTTTTTGCTTCATTTTATTTTCTACAACATTTCTTTTACAGGATTCATAAAAAGTCTTGAAAGTTTGGAAAATGCTGTTCTGTTTTGATTTAGGAATATGGTTGAATTTGAATATACTCCTTGATAAATGCTTGATTTTCAATATAATCTGGTGTTTAATCTACACAATATTTTCTGCAAACTAAAAATCTATCAATATTTGAAATGAAACAATCCCATTATCATATTTTTTGCTGTCTCCTGGCGTCTCACACCAGACCCGGAGCAAAAAGTTGTGCAAAACCTGTTTTTATATAAAAGCTGAAAGTAACATTTGCATCTTTCTCTACAGTGCCACATGCCTCTCTTCAGGAAATTAATGATTTGGGAAATCATCAATCAGAAGCTGCTATAGAGGGTCTCAACACTTTCAATTATTGCCTAACAACAGTGACTTTCTGAATGGGAGCAACATCTGTGTACAATAACTACATGGTGAAGAAAAAGAAATGAATGGGCCAAAGAAGTGGACTCAACTGACTAAAAAATCTAACCCAGTGTAGCTGTTCTGGTCTGAGGAAATTTAAACAATAGTCTTAAAAGGTGATTGTTTCCCTTTTCCTGTCGGGGACGTATTAATACTTTGTAATCTCTGAGTTGTAATTGGAGACATTATCGGGATGGAAGAAGTGTATGTATTACACACGCTTTGGCACTACTGACTGAAACACTATTTTTTTTTCTTTCTTTTTTTTTTTTGACTTTGGATTGCTGGTTCTACTGTTTGAAGTTCTGCCTGAAGTGCCTTCAGCCCTCTGACACTAAGCTCAACTTGCAGAGCATGCTTTTGTATATTTTGGGAAATGACTTGGTCGCAAGCAACTCCAAAGTCTTGACACTAAATTTATTGAATTACATTGTTGCAGGTCAGTGATATTTTGGTGTAATTTGGCTGCTCCTTTCCCAATTATAATCAACAGAGTGAACAGTGACTGATTACAACGCTAATGTCATGAAACTCAATCTCTCTGTGAAATATCGACAATGAAAATCAAAATACCTCCTTTCAAATCCCTTTTTCAGACGAAAGATGCATGGTTGACAGCTTGTAGTATGATTGTTTTGCTATTATTTATGAATTGACTGAATGAGAAAGTGTTTTTGGAGTGTGTTTGTATAGTTTGTTTTCCTCCATGAGTGGAGCATTAATAGTTGTTTCCCCATATGTAACATAAGGCGCTATTAGGTCTGCAAATCTTTTCCTTGAGCATTGCAAGAGGCTACTTAGGGCTATTACATTGACCTACCGTATAGTATACTGCATAGCAAACTACTGTACACACATGCATGTTTGAGTTCATGCTTCAAAAATGTGATTTTTCTTTTTCTCCCTGTAATAAAGTATTTCATTTTTTAAATTGGACTATGATGTATTAAATGACTCAATAAATTGTCGCATTTACCTCTATTACTTCACAATATTATATAACAAATATATGCTGTCCTGGTAGTCTGCTACATCAGGGATTGTAATGCAAACTGGAGAGAAGGCATGCTCTACGCTTACAACTTCTGGTTTGAATTTGAGTGATTTAAAACATGGTGCAGTCAACCTGCAGTTAAAGGGGCTTCTTTGTATTGCATACAATGTCTGTTATTGCTTAACTGTATATCTAACTTAGAGGGGTCACATTACATGGCAGTTATTGAAAAAAAAAAATGTTTTATATAAAATAGAAGAAGCATTTCAATTCCATATGAAGATTTGAGTCGCTGGGTCACATTAGAAAATAAAATTGTGACTTTTCTATAGAAATATTAATTAGAAGAATTAATATTCTGAAAACCTATATGAAGAGGTATGTCCTGTGTAGTGATACATGTTGGTGTTTTATTTGAGTTACTATCACATTACATGGAAGTGATTGAGAAAAAGTCATGTTTGTATCATAAAGATGTTAATATAAACTAGAAGAAGCTTTTATTCTGACAATCATATCGGAACAGGAAACGATGTCTGTTAGGCGCAGAATGTTTCCATCATACATTAGCTTAGCTAACGCTAGCTAGTTCAGATCAAACCGGTTTGCTATGCGGTAAATTCGACAGGTGATTTAAATCAGTCGTTAGTCAGTTTATTGCGTACTTTTTTACTATTTTATCTGCTGTCTAACGTTAGTTACAATAACATGAGCGACAACGAGAAAGATTTTAGGGAGCAGGTGAGTTGTGGTTTTAAGTTAAGATATTAACAGTTGGAAACATCTAACGTTAGCTAGCTTAGATGTTAGCTGCGTTTTGCAGGTCGGGTAACGTTAATGGCAAAATATTTTGAAAGCTGCCTTCAACCCTGAGTGAAATATGTTCTAATTATATTGCGTTTATGTGAGTAACGTTAACTAGATGAGTACTGATTGTATCGCAAATGTTTAAAATCCGTAACGTTACATGCGGCCTACAAAGCATAGCAGTCGAGAGATGTGGCCGCCCCTTGCCATGCTACTTTGACGTTATCGCTAATGTGTTACTTAGCGTAACATTGTTGTAATATTGACTACCGGTCAATATTACAAACATAACTACAAGTCAATATTTAATGGTTGTAATGTTCAGCTTTGTATCCGTATATGTAGTAATTTAAGACCAATCAAGACAATATTATGCTAACATACAAACGTGTATTCAGCTAATGTATGTTGTTTTCTTGGTTTTGCTGCTCTTTTTTTTCTACCTTTTTGGTTTTAACAGAAACCAACATGCCTTATCACCCTTGTTTGTTCTTTATTAAGGTTGAGGTATGAAGAAAGAAAAAGGCGGAAGACGTGTCAGATGTGAAGTTGTTATTGTTTGGCGCTGATGGTGTTGATGCATGCTAATGTATTCGATGCTGAAAAGAAGCGATCAAGATCTATCCCCACTACTAGTGTTGTAATGGCAGATGATAAATGGGGGAAGAGGAGGAAAAAGAAGTCATAATGTCAAACTGAAGAAAGAAGAGATGGAGGGTTGTTATGAAGTAATGAAGTTAAAGAAGTTATGAAGTTAAGATCAGAAGTTTACCAGGGTATGAGTAATTTCCTAACAGCCTGCTATGCTACAGTATTTCATCCTGTTTCTTTCTCTTAAGCATGCACAATTATTTTCCTCTATCAGAAACATCACTGGTCAATCCCTCCATACCTTTTTAGGTTAATCTTTGTGCAATCTGTTTTTCAGCTAAATTACTTAATCTATCATTTTATATATTATTTTATTGTATTATATTTGTTGCAATGTATGACCTCTTATGATCAAATTCCTAGATATGTAGTTTCAAACCTGTTAAATGCCAAAATGTGGTGAACTCTTTCTGAAGGGGGCATGTAGAGGGCAACGCTGTCACCTCCTGGCCCTTTATTTGGCACACACTTGGCTTTAGAGTGTTTCTTATCTCAGTGTCTGGTGGTTTGTCCAGGACTCGCGGCCTGGCTCAAGGAGTGCGTCCCCTCGGGGCTCAGCAAAATCCTCCAGCCGCTCACCAGCACGCTCAAAAGATGGCTCCCGCCACTCCAGGTCCAGATCCCGATCTCGATCCAGATCCAAATCCAGGTAAGATTTGTTTTCTTTTCATGTGCATATGAAGATGGTGTTTTTTTTTTTTTTAAAGTTAGGTTGTGACATGTTGACCCTAAATATACATTTCTGAAGCTTGTGTGCATGTAACGCAAAAGTCAATTATATGCTCAGAGTTACGCTTATGTCTATCCCCAGGTCCCGTTCCCATCGAAGCTCACGCAGGCACCATTCCCGCTCTCGTTCCCGCTCCCACCGACGCCGTTCCAGGAGCCGATCTCGTAGCTGGGAGTACCGCCGGCATAGGAGCCATAGCCGTTCCCCAATGTCAAATCGCCGCAGACACATCGGCAACAGGGTATATATTAAGTGCTTCATCTACATCCTTGATTTTGGGGTTGCCATGGGACTTTAAGTTTGTGAATTTGACATTCTAATATGCGTTTCTTTTGAAATACTTGTTCTTAATATACTTTATTGACTCATTAGTGGTTTTCTGTGTCTAGATTTAACAATTTTACGTTGACTTAATGTTTATACAAGATCGTTTGTAAAAGCCCTTCATTGTGTCCAATCTTTAGGAATTTCACGTCTCTAACCAAAGAACCCGGGTTCGGATTTGCTGAGAAAAGCAGGATTTATAACAGTGATGTGGCAGGTCAGTTACTTACAATATTTATACACTCCTCTTTTTACTCTTACAGGCCAACCCAGACCCCAACAACTGTCTGGGTGTGTTTGGACTGAGTCTGTACACCACTGAGAGGGATCTGAGGGAGGTTTTCTCTAAATACGGCCCTTTGAGTGCCGTCAACATTGTGTATGACCAGCAGTCGCGTCGCTCAAGAGGCTTTGCCTTTGTCTACTTTGAGACCCGGGAGGACTCCAAGGAGGTATGGAGGATAAGACGGGAATATGACAATGTTGACATCTTACAACCCATTACACAGCAAATCCTTGATTTGGTGCTTGACTAGTTTGGGGTCTTCGCCAATAAATAAGCAATTGTGATGCATCACTTCGGCTCAGGTAACGTGTGATGGATGTTTATTCATTTTTTGACCGTGTATTTTGTAAATGAGAGACATAAAGCATGTTTACTGACAGTGAGAGAAATTACAGTATGTAAATATGGTCCAGACCGAAGGCTCAGCTAGCAGTGACAGCCATCATATAAATGGGTTATGTGCAGTTTGAATATGCGTTCAATAGACCACATGTTACACATGCCTCTGTATGAAAGGTTTGTATCTTATTAGTTTTGAAAAATTCTATTTCTGTGTTGTTGTGGGTTTTAGGCCAAGGAGCGTGCCAATGGGATGGAGCTTGATGGGCGCAGGATCCGAGTAGATTTCTCCATCACAAAACGAGCCCATACACCCACTCCTGGAATCTACATGGGACGTCCCACATAGTGAGTGTTTCTTAACCAGGGAGTTTTGTTATTACGGTAGGGACAATTTCTGGAAGCTAGTTTGGCATATTCACTATCTTTTTATTCTGTGTGTTTTTACAGCGGTGGTGGTGGTGGTGGTGGTGGCGGCAGTGGAAGCGGAGGTGGTGGTGGTGGCGGTGGTGGTAGTAGTAGTAGTGGTGGTTCATCACAGCGTACCTCGAGGGACTATGACAGGGGCTCCGTCAGAGGTTATGACAGAAGTTATGATCGTGACTATGAACGCTATGACGACAGAGAGTACAGATCCTACAGGTGAGTTGTTTTCCCAGGAGCCTGTTTGGCATATTACTCTAGTGAAAGTGTTATGGTTGATTATGAGGGCGTGTTAGGGCCATTGTAGGTTAAAGAAAATGTGCTGAGCTGTGGGAGGGTGGTAATATCCAGAGAAAAAACTCAGAATTTCCGAGATTAATGTCGCAAATTTATGAGAATTTCTTTTGAATAATCTCTGATATTAAACAAACAAATTTACGAGAAAAAAAACTTGCAAATATAGTGTTGTGTTTTGTTTTTTTGAAAAAAAACACATTGCAACATTATTCTCTAAATATTACTCCCCCCTTTCCCGGCTCTTTAAGTTTTTTGCCTTTGTATACCTACAATGGCCCTAATACGTCCTTATTGTCTCAGTATCATATTAGCATTCCTTTACTTTTTTGCTAGTATTTAAAGATCACGAGTAAATATGACTGAAGATGGCCATGTGTCTTTAAAATATAATGTGAAGTCAAATTCCTCTTTTAGGATTTTACAAGTCAAGTTTATCTTGTTGATTAAATGATGATAACCATGGTTAACATTAAAGGCCTTAAAGAAGTGTTGTGGTTTCTTTTCCCCCAACAGACGCAGATCCCCATCTCCTTACTATAGCAGAGGGTACCGCTCACGATCCCGATCCCGGTCCTACTCGCCACGTATGTTCAAACCATTTTCTTACCATTAGACCGCAGGGGTTATAATGTTTACATATTTACAGTTTTGTTTTAAATATGTTTTTTTATTGATTTTTCACATATATATTGTACTATCACGATAGTACTCAATATTCCAAAATAAGAAATATAAAAAACAGATAATTGCTAGGTATTACAAGCTAAGTGAAATACCACTTCCTTACAGTAAAATTGCACTTAATACATAAAAATACAATAAAAACAACAAAAATACAAAAGCTGAATAATATTATTACCCTGTCCTTTCCCCACAGGTCACTACTGAGCAGGGAAAGAAGAGGCAACAACAGTTTCAGTGTTATTGTTCAGATGCTTGTCTTTTTATGTTTTTTTTGGACCATATTATAAATGTGATATGAATTCTGGATTTGTTAACGTATTGAAGGTTTAAAAAAATGGTCCTAAAGATGCAGTCCGTCTGAGCAGTACAATGTCAGGGGTGAATTTAACGATACCAAATTTGTAGGAAGAATTATGAAAAAGAAAAAACTAAAATGCCAGAAAATAGGTTCAAGTAGAAATGAGCAATGCTTCACATCTGAACCAAAAAGTTATCACTTGTTCATTGACTCGAGGCCTAACTTTTCACCTCACTTTGGGGAGAATCTGTGAGGTAATTGTTGGGTATCCTTCTAACCGTCAGCAAACAGGAATCTAAAAAACAACTTCTTAGGCTGAGGTTATTGAACGAGGGCTGGCTTGTTTATTTTTGGCTCAGTACTTTCTGCAGCAGTTTTATTACTATTTCTCATTTTGCTGTTTGTATGTAGTTGGTTTCTTAAACTGTCAGGATCCCAGTTTCCACTGTTTTAAATACTATGTTTCTTTTTAATTTAGTGTTTTGGTGGAATGTACTTTTTTTTTGGGTTATTGTACATAAACAAAAGATTACTTGGGTAATTTGCTCTGTTGTTTAGTAACAGTGTAGTATACTGTAATGGCCACATTGCCCCATCAAACTCTTTTTTTTTTTCTTTTCTTTTTTTTCTTGACACAAATAAAAGTATTACTGCTTGGACCTTACGCATGCACCCTCATTCATCAGCAAACTTCCATAATGAATCCTTGTTGTGTCACAGTTTAAGTTTTTGGCTAAATAAAGTCTTTTACAGAATTGAAAAAATGCCTTGTGAAATCCTTCAGTTTATACTGGATACGTCAAACAATGCTCTTATGTTACTAGTAGATAAGAATATTTTGGGAGTAGAAATCCTGCGTAAGTCAGATATATGATGGCCTTCATGGTGCTGATGTAGGGGGACCGGGGTTGTTTGGCACACAGCTATTTTCTGGTCCTGTTTTGAAGGTCACAGAAACGACATTCAACTTTCTTGACCAGCACTTTACCAAGGTAAAACATCTGAAAGTTACTACCTTTTTTAGTTTTATGGTATCGGAAGATTTTTAAAAAGTGGTTTGTCTTTGCGGAATAAAATTATTCCAAAACTTGGAGGTATTGGTAATGTGACTATTCACAAATCACCTAATTTTAGAAAACATTTGTTTACATTAATCATTTATTTATAGCTGAGACCTTAACCTTTCATTTATTGCTGGTTAGAATTAGTTTTATTTAATACTTAAATTATTGTATAGAAATACAGCAGAGAGTAAAAAATGTGTCAACCAACCCCAGTCTCCCCTCCTGTAATGCTGTGTTTTCACTGCAGTTGAGAAATGTTTGTGCTAAGATTTGAAGTTTTCTTTTTAGTAACAGCCTGTTACCACGTGAGGAGAAGAGTAAACGGTAACGGTGTAAATTGAATACCAACATAAAAATATAATGTGAAGCAATTATATGAAAGATTGTTTGCACTACACTCAACAGAAAATTGTCCAAGTACTACAATATTAATGGACCATGTGAGATAATTTTGTCAAAAAATGATATTGTCTCTTAAAGTAATGACTCTCAAAATACTAACTTAGAATTTCAAAATACCCCGACGGTAAGTATCTCAAAAATAAGTTTACTAAGAGTTAGTATCTTATTATACTTAAAGTTTGTCATTATTTGAGCTAAGTATGTCATTATTTTGGGATTTTTTGAAATTATTTTGCAATACTATGCTAAAGTTTGTCATGATTAAGACCTACACGATCTTTTTTTTTCTATCACAAAGCTAAGTTTTCTTTTCTTTCTTTACTGGCGGAAATGTGCCTGCATAATTTCACCATATTGTAGGCTTTAGGCCTATTTATTGTGTTTTCATGTTCTTGAACGCATCCTGTAAAATGGTGAACTCTATCGAGGGTTCACCACGGAGAGGCAGGCCGTAAAGTAAACTGCAAAGATATATACCAGTGTGTTCACAAATGGTTTATCCCAAGAAGAGCAATACTTACATAACATAATACAATAATAACACAACTTAAATATATAATAATAAAGAACATATAAACGTAGCTTCATGCGGCGTAGCTTTCCAGCTCTTTCTCTGGCCAATCACAGACCCCTCCCGTCAAAACACTTCCGGTTTGCTCTCCAACTTGCCTTTCCACCGAAGCGGCTGGTGTGAGCAGATACCAGAGGGGTGAACACCACGTAGACCATAATCTAAAAAAAGACACAAAGGTACTAAAAGAGGAGTTTTCTCAAATAATTAGCTTTCGGGCTATTTGTAATGACTGGAAAATGCAGACAGTAGTGTTTGTTTAGTCAGCTATTGTGGCTAACAGGTAGCTAGGAGCGGTTAACCACTAGCTAACGTTAGCATGCTGTGTT
Source organism: Bovichtus variegatus (assembly GCA_943593645.1). NCBI lineage: Eukaryota > Metazoa > Chordata > Actinopteri > Perciformes > Bovichtidae > Bovichtus > Bovichtus variegatus. The sequence continues at coordinate 13,261,957 of CALSCE010010956.1, forward strand.
TGAATGAGCTGCCAGACACGTTTTTAGTGGAGCTAGTTTAACAGGATGGAGCTACTGAATGCCTAGACCTGACTTTTAGCAAGACAGAGGTGTTGGTACAACTAAGCCTGGCATTGGTGAAATATTTTGACATGGGGTCATGGTGTAACCAACTTGCTGTAACTCTCGCAGATGCCCCCAAAAAAGACCGATGCCCCCAAACAGCCTCCATTAATCGGAAGATTTGGAACCTCTCTGAAAATTGGAATTGTGGGATTACCTAATGTTGGGTATGTACATGTTGTTATAATTAATGTGGATGTTTGCAAAGCATTTTTGTTATGTGAGTGAATGAACCCATGTTGGATTCATCATTCAGGGTAAATTATTGCACTGCTGTTGACACTCTCCTGACTCTGTCATCCGCAGGAAATCCACATTTTTCAATGTGCTGACCAAAAGCCAAGCTCCTGCAGAAAACTTTCCATTCTGCACAATTGATCCAAATGAGAGCAGGGTGCCTGTTCCCGATGAGCGCTATGACTTCCTCTGCCAATACCACAAACCAGCCAGGTGTGTGTTGTGTCCTGACAGCTGGTTGTAGTTTGTCCAGCATCCATGGACTTCTGTCTCACTGAAGATCCCTCCTTGTCTGGCTGTTTTTGTCTCTTTAGTAAGGTTCCAGCCTTTCTAAACGTTGTGGACATTGCCGGTCTGGTGAAGGGAGCTCACTCAGGACAGGGACTTGGAAACGCCTTTCTCTCCCACATCAGCGCCTGTGATGGCATCTTCCACATGACTCGTGAGTTGTCAATCCAGTGGTCCCCAACCTTTCTGCTGATCTACCCCCATAGCCCTGACAGAAGAACTAACGTACCCGTTCATTGACACCATCTGACATGTTCAGAATCAGAAAACCTTTATTCGTCCCACAGTGGGGACATTTACAGCGCTACAACAGCAAAGGGACAGTGCAGATAAAAGGGCAATATAAAATAAGTACAAATGTATTGACTGGAAACCAGAAATTATTTAACACTTTTAACTATATGAAAGTGGATTCTATTGCACCTTTTTTTCATAATATTGAACTGACAATGTGTAGATTAATCAAATTAGCATTTGTACGACTACTTACAGTGTCAGAAATTGGACATTTCAACCATTTATTCGTCACTTTAAGCAAACTATGCCAACTATTTATTCATTACTTTTAGCTAACTTTTGAGACTTCTCTGCTTGCTTTCTAACTGCTCGCCATGCAATCGCAGCACAGGTGTCACAGCTGACATGAAATGTTGCTATTTTTTAATATAAATACTAATTTAATATTAAATACATTTTAAAATGTTTTTTTAATTTGATGAGAATCTATTATCTTTCCCTGGAAACTGCAAAGTACAAGTACGCCTGTTTGAGAATCACTGGTCAATGACTACTACTGTCAGCAGCAGCTGTGTAGTATAAACCGAGTGGAGTGGACAGGTGTTGGGAGGGAAAGTTAAGATCCATTACTAGTCTTCTTAAAGGGAAACGAGGCTCATTTTAAGGTTTCTCTCATGTTATGCCTGTGTATATGGCCAGTACCTGTGAATATATTCTGTTCTATAGCGAGGTATCTCACCTTAATACTTTATGGTAATGAGTATCAAAAAATGGCATTGAATGTGTGTTCAAACTCGTAATTTGGCTTGCTTATTGTCAGATCTGGTTGTTCCTGATTTTTAAATACATTTTTGACTATTTTAGACTAGGGCTGCACGATATTATGAAAATACATGATAACGTTGTTTAATATCGCGATCCCTAAGTGCAATATTGCAGTATTTCGCAAGTTGATTTAGCAATGACCATAAAAAATAAAAAAAACAATACATTGTATAATAAACTTGATGATTGTACAGCCCTATTTTTATTTATTTTTTTGAATATTTTATTTAAGCAATGTTTTTTTTAATTAACATTTGAGGACTTCAATGTAAAAATGTGATGGTAGAAAAACAGTTTTACATTTCTCAAAGTAAAGTATAAAGTAAGTATTGTATAGGTTCTGGAACTCAGTAGTATAAGACCATTTCAAACAACATCCATTCATAGCTAGAATTTAGAGTGAAAGCTTCTACATTTGTGATTTGCCTTGCATTTCAAATCAGAGGCTGTAATTATGCAACATTTATTTTTCAGACCAATATTATGTTTATATGGTAGCATTTAGGTTCACAACCTCATCTAAAAGGGATAAACCACCATCGCCTTCTTAAGTATGCAGGATTTTACATCACAGTAATATCAGTTCTCAAGTTTACAGCTTTAGGAAAGACTTGCATGGTAAATGCTGACTGAACTGCTCCGGATTTAGGAAAACACTGATGATTTAGTTTTGATTCAATAAAAGGCCCTCGGATTTCAAAATGTGTGACTCTTTGTAAGAGGCTTCATCTGCCAACGCTTGTGTCTTTTTAGGTGCGTTTGATGATGAGGATATTATCCACGTGGAGGGAAACGTTGACCCAGTGAGGGACATTGAGATCATCCACGAGGAGCTGCGACTAAAGGACGAGGAATTGATCGCTCCGGTCCTTGACAAGCTGGAGAAAACTGCCGTCAGAGGAAGTGACAAAAAACTCAAACCCGAATATGTAAGTTAAGTGTGATTGTGCTATGTGGTTGTGTCTCACATTTATGTCACTACGCTTCACTGGGGGATATAGGAGATCTTATAACCTGCTGCTTCTTGCTTCAGGATATCATGTTGAAGGTGAAGAACTGGGTAACGGAGGAGAAGAAACACATCAGATTTTGCAACGACTGGAACGACAAAGAGGTAAGGATGTGTGTGTGTGTGTGTGCGTGCGTGCTTGGATGAGTTTGTGTAATATTCCTTTTATAATATGTGTGACTCGGCCGCTGTGTGGATCAGTGGGAAGATGCAATGTATTCTCAGAGGCGCTGTACCGAAGGGTTTGAAGCTTCATTTATAACGTTGACATTCGATTTATTTGTAGTTGAACACTCGGAATGCTCTGCAGCTTTATTCTTTTTTTTGCATCTGTTGTAAAATTAAAATGACAGACATTTGAAAACCTTATTAGAAGCTTCTAATGCAAAAAAAAACCAAGACATTCAGTTCAGCCCTAATTCAGTGATTGGTGTCATTTTGCTTTCACTGCGGTGGACTTCTTGGAGTAGTCTGATTGGTCATTACGGCATCAGTAAGTTTTAAGACTCTCAGGGACAAGATGCACATTAGTCCCAACAGATGATTTTAAATTTTCTCCACAGATTGAAGTGTTGAACAAATACCTGTTCCTGACATCCAAGCCCATGATCTACCTGGTTAATCTCAGTGAGAAGGATTACATCAGAAAAAAGAACAAGTGGTAGGTGTGCTTTCACTCACCCAGTGTGCATGTGTATGTCCGATACGTTGTTTTAGCATTCAGCTATTGTTGAACATTTAGAATAAAACTCGCCCTATTGCTGTTTTTTTTCTCAGGTTGGCGAAAATCAAGGAGTGGGTAGACGCTCATGACCCCGGCGCTATGGTCATTCCTGTCAGTGGAGCAGTTGAGTCTAAACTGCAGGAAATGGAGGAGGAGGAAAGGAATAAGTACTGCGAGGAAATGAAGACGCAGAGGTGAGACATTATCTCACAGTGTAGCAAGAACATCGTAAATCAGGTTGATTAAATGGTTTGTCTGCCACTTATGCGTGTTGATTAATCTCTCAATTATTTTCATCATTAATCGTTTATTAGTTTTCAATGTCAGATTGGTGAGAAATACACCAAAATGCTGTTATAAATGTCAATAATTATTGTCGTGCTGTCATTGTCTGCAGTGCAAAAGGCATTTGAGTCAACTGACATTGAATAATTGTGTCATTCTGTTTAAAGCTAGTGAACTGAACTATATTTGTTCCAATAAATAACAGATTTGAGGCTTTCAGCATTAAATGCACCTTTTTTTAACGATGCATGTTTGTATGAACTGCCTCATCGTGGCTTCCCTGTGTGTTTCTAGTGTCTTGACCAAAATAATCAAGACCGGCTACGCTGCACTGCAGCTGGAATACTTCTTCACAGCGGGGCCTGATGAGGTGCGAGCGTGGACCGTCAGGGTAAGTGCTGGGATATGAATAACCTTTCTTTAAAGTTTGTTATTACATTATGTCCTCAACAGTGGACTTCTTTAAAGCAGAAGAAATATTCTGTAAATGAATGATAATTTTTCTCAAAACTAAGTTAAGATATATTTAATAACTCAAGTATTAAGTGCCCTTGTTGTAAAATGGGAATGTTCCATTTTTATGATTAGTGGAGCAAATAGTTCTGTCATTGTATCATGATTTGTTGTTTCTTTCTCACTAATTTGCAATGATTTGAATTTATTATTATGCATACATGGCCTGAAGTGGAACACTGAGTTATATATACATCTGAATAATGTGCTCCGAATTTGCAGAATGTTTGGATTAGAAGCATATTTTTCTGAATATTGTGAGGCTGATAATCAGACTGATTTTATTTCATCTTTCACTGTTCGCTTTTAGCATTGTTGAAAAATCTGAGATATGCGTTTTGATGTTTGCACAATTTCTTAATTTGAAGTGCATTTCTCTCCCTTGTTGTTTAAATATTTGCAGCACATTCCCTTTCACGTGTAGGTTTCATTCATGTACATATTTTGTCTTTAGGGGCCACCGTACAAGGGTCCAGGAAACTTTCTCTCTTTATATATAGTGTTAGAATGGAGAGTTACAGTATAATGTCTATCATGGATCAAATTATTTTTGAGGTTTGCAGTGCGTTTGATATATTTTCTGTTATATTTCTTTAACTTTCTGTCGTGTTTTGTTCCAACAGAAAGGGTCCAAGGCTCCTCAAGCTGCAGGAAAGATCCACACTGACTTTGAGAAAGGCTTTATCATGGCGGAGGTGATGAAGTTCATCGACTTCCAAGAGGAAGGGAGTGAAAATGCAGCAAAGGTGTGTGTTTTCATTGAGTCTAATTATAAGCCTGAACTTGCTCACTGTTGGGTTTCTGCCAATAACAGCATTGACGTTCTGAAAAACGTCCTTGAATACAATTTAAAATGTGTCCTCTTTCACAGGCTGCTGGAAAATACAGGCAACAGGGCAGGAACTACGTGGTGGAGGACGGCGACATTATCTTTTTCAAATTCAACACACCCAATGCCCCTAAAAAGAAACCATGAGTCCAAACAATCAACAGAGGGAGAGCTCAGAATACTGTTTAGTTTGGTCCCAAAGAGCTACACTGTCTGCAGGTTTTCATACTTCTCTTTTGAATTCAGAGGATCAGCTCATGGCCGGTTTGGCCTCCCAGGTCTATTGAAATGATAAACGTTTCTATAAGAATAGCACACATTCCTCCCTGGAATATTTGGAGAAATGTTTTAAATGGCATCGACTGTACCCGTCAAACATTTTTGAAAGGAACACGTAGAGAATTGAACTGAGAAATATAGAATTCAGAGCTTTTCTAGAAGCTTTTGGATCATTTAAGCCACAACGCTCAAGTGAAATGTATCTTTAAGACTCTGAGTGATATCAGTTTGCCTTTCTGTCATTAGTTCATGATGACAGGCTGATAAGTGGCAAACTCTCACATCATAACAACATTCTTAATCAGTGCTTTATTACAGGCCGGTGTGCTCCTTAGATGTTATAAAAACAAATAAACGGGGCCACCATGAGTAATAGTAGGCATGTGTTTTTGAGTACAGGTGCCTAATCAGCATTAATTAAGTAAAGGCTATGAGTTTTTGGTATTTTTCCCTAGAAATAAAAAGACATGAAGTATTTTCTCAGTTGCTTTATAACTTTTTCCCTTTCTTATGTTTATGCGATTCACAAAGTCAAAATGATGCTATGATTATAATCTAAGTATGCTAAAATATATGGTGTCTATAAACGTTTGACTGGTGCTGTGTTAACTATTAAGAGAGAATGAAAGCCATCACTCAGTGTAGCACTTCAGGCCAGTACTGTGCTGTATTCTGAGGGGGAAGAATATTGGTATTTTAGAAAGAGCAAAGCAGGCGTCCCTGACAGTGCAGGATGAGACCCCTGAGTGGAGAATGATGTTATACTCACTGCTTTTATTATTGACTTTGGTTTGGGAAAAATCACATTCTCACTATGAACTCCACACTTGGGTTACGAGATAAAGCTAAATTGTAAGAGTGCTCTGTGGATCATCTGGACTGTACAGCTTCATAATGCCTCTTGTTTCACCTCACTGCCTCCACAGTGTGAATGTCTTTATTATCAAGAGCAACCCAACAATCGCCTCATCAAACATCTTGTGAAAGATAGAAAATCCTATGAACCTTAGGGAGCCCGGATATAATAAAAGTCATCCTAATCAATATGCATGTGTCAATAAAAGGAGACAACCCTGTACATTGCGTTGTGTATTTCCTCATGTTTCCTCAAGTTAGAGGCTAAAGTCACAACATAAGGGAATGAATGGACTGTGCCACTGGACAAATGTTTGTGTGCTGTTTTTTTTTTTTTTACAGTGTTTAATTAAAGTCAGTTAATAAATTGATATATTTAAACAAGCTATATTGAATTGAATAACTCAATTTGTCTAATGAGGCAATCAGCTTTAAGTAAGAAAAAAAATCCATCTGTCTTATGCATTATGTAGTGATCACTATACGTATGCAAACTAGGTATTAAAGTCTTTAATTTGCCAATTCATTTAGTTCCTTATTTAAATGTAAAATTAATAATATTTTAAAATGGAATCGCAAAGGTAAATTTAAGAGGGCATTATAATTTTCATTTGATCTACTTGTATCTGCCTGTGAAGAATCCTGCAACAGAATCAACTCGACCTACTCTGGAGCCTTTGGTCAGCACATGGGGTTGTATTTTTCCTCGATTTATAAAAACAAAAGAACATTTTTAAGCAATTCATCAGGAGGAATGTCTAATTACTTCTGCAATTGACCATTCAAAATATTAATTTAGTAACAATATAAACATTGTTTTTAATTGCTCTAAAAGCTACAACAAAATCTACATTAACAGTCCCTTTAAAAGGCACAACCTCGCTCACATTTTACCAATTTTTGTTATGAATTGATGTAAACCAGCTGGCGTAATTCATCACAGATTTTCCAATCTTATATCAAAATGTAGCTAATTTATGTCAATTCACTTTTTTTTAAACTTTTGATACTATAAAACGGATATATGTAGCGGTTATTTTTATTTAATTTAAATTATTGTCTTGTTTTTTATGTTTCATTTTTATTTATCATTCAGTCACTTTTTTTCCTCTTGCTGTAACAATTGAATTTCCCGATGAGGAATGATTAAAGTTCTTATCTTATTTTCCAAATATTGGCCTATAATGATCTGAAAATATGTGTTTATATATATTCTACAACTTAAGTGTCTACCTTGTATGATTATAAAAGGGAATGGAAAATTAAGACCAACATTAGTCTTGTGAGTGTTGAAAGGCATTCTAAGATGATATTGACTCAAATGTTAATATCAACTTTTGATCTTTTGGTGAATTATTTGACAATTTGAACACAAAATAAAACTGTTTTAACCAGCTACAGGCAAGTATGAGGCTGTAAAAACCTTTAAATAATCTGCCTTGTTGTAGTAATGGACTCCAGCTGGCGATTTACAAGTGAACGTAAAACTTTAAAAACTGACTCTAGTCGCACGTCTATTGAATGTTTATGTGTTTTGGCGAAAAGAAAACACACTGCATTAAAACAACAATTAATATTTGGAATATATAACTTGGTTTTACTTTAAAACGATAAGATAACGTGTATAATTTCTACACAAACGCTGTTTTTTAACAAGCATCTCTTTTGGGAATTCAACAACTGCATTCCTTCTCGTCTCGGCTCAACAACAAACAGGAAACACTCGTCCTGTAAAAAAAAGGTTGACATCCCGCTCAGCCAATAGCGTCTGCCGAACCCGTCGCTCAGCCAATCGCATTAGAGAAGAAGGGCGGGACGTCCTGTAATGTGATGCAAATTCGACGGTCAAGCCTGTTAGTCCCACCTTTTTGTGTTTCCCGCACCGTCAATCAAAATAGAAAAAAATCGACCCGAATTCACCGATCAACACTAGCCCGCCTTTGATAAAATAATCATGTTTGGAGTTTAGTTTATCAGACAATCCTCCCGGTTACTACCACTCACGCTATGCCTGGTACGTAAACCATTACCGCATCGAAGCGTGCAACTAATCGGTGAGTTTGTGCAACGTACAGCGAAGCAAGCTGCGTCTTTTTATCTTTTGCTCTGCTGCTAACTAGCTAGATATGGTTAGCTAACTGAGCTAGCTGGCTAGCCACGGAGTTGACAAAGTAAACAGTCAATCTGGGCCGAAATCGCCACAGAATCTGCGCTGCAAAGTTGAATTTCGCAGTCAGCTCCTTTTGGACTGGAGAGTGGGGATGCTTTGCGGGCTTTTCTGGCAGGCAGGAGTTGAAGATTACAGAGTTTTGCTGAGTTTCCCCCTCTCTCTCTGCTAGCGCCAGAGCAGCCTCTGAAACAAGGAGAAATGGCGTCCGCGGACGTGGACAGCAGTCAAAGCGAGTTTCTGCAACCCGGCGGCGCAACGGAAACACAGGTATCCGACATTTTCTAGCCCGTCTTTCTCGCTCGCTTTCGATTGCTGGTTGTGTTTTTGAGAGCATGAAGTTCACACGTTTTAAGATTTTGATGGCATGGGGTGAAAGCCGTACACTTCCTGTGTTCCCCTCAATAACGGCCACCCACTTTACCCCTGTAAAACCCGCCCATAGTGGGTAGGACACTGAAGTCAGTCACTTGGGCTCGCTGGAAGATAGCCGGTGTACCTTGGGCTGGGAGGATGCCGGGGTGTAATAATATTGCAGGGATAGCGTCCTTAATCAAAACTGTGGCGTTCAATTGTGTTGTAACAGCCACCCATCCCCCACACGCCGCTCTCGACCATTTCTGAGCCTGTTATCTACTCTCTGTGCTGGTTGTTGCTGTTGCATCGTTTGCATCAGCACAAATCCCCCCCCACTCCCTATGATTTGCTCTCTTTTGATGTAGCAGCACAATCTCTGAATCCATAAATGAGTTCAAGACAATAGCGAGGCTGGTTCTCCTTCCCTGTGATCTAATCTAAAAATGAGATGAATCTTCTTTGAAGTGTGATGTGTGCTTGTTAATCTTGAGTGTTAATCTGACTCCCAGACGACAGATATGTCTGCCATTCAGCTGACGGGTTCAGACCGGTGGGAGGTGTTAACTCCCGTCTCATCTGGGAAGGAAGACCAGGGAATCCTTCACATTCCAAACTCGGGGATTGTCACGTCCAACGGGCAGTACGTGCTTCCTATTGGGAGTCTCCCAAACCAGCCCATCTATGTTACAGCATCTGGGAATGATGCTGCAGCCAACGGAGTGTCAGGCATTCAGTATCAGGTAAAAAAATATATATATAAATAAAAAATGAAGATACAGTCCGTTCAGGCGATGATCTTGCTCTAAACTTATCGCGCCTTCTTCCAGGTCATCCCCCAAATCCAAAATGCAGATGGGACACTAGCAGGATTCGCACATGGATTGGATGATGGCACGGGGCAGATCCAGCTCCTCCAAGATGGCGGCCAAGGCAGCATTGGAATCAGCTGTGCCACAACAACGACCACAGACCTCCTGACGCAGGCGGGGCATGTACAGTCAATCCAAGGCGTCTCGCTGGCCGGGGGGTCGGCATACGGCGGCTCGGTACCTGTAGGGCTTCCCGGCAACATAACGTTCGTCCCTATAAACAGTGTGGATCTGGAGTCTCTAGGGCTGACTGGAGCGCAGACGGTCCCCATTGCAACAGGGGTAACAGCTGAAGGTCAGCTGATCATGGGCGGCCAGACGCTGGACAATCAGGGTCAGGACGCTGGCGTCAAGCATCCGCTGGTGACTGTGAGCGGCGGCAACCAACAACTCTACGTGCCAACCACCACTTCTTCCTCCAACCCGTCCCATCTTCCGGAGACCATCGACGGCACCGGAGTTCTGACCCAAGCCACCGCCGTGTCTGCAGGCGTGTCCGACCCCTCCTCGGAGAACTTCAACTCCCACAACCACATGCAGCAAATCCAGGTCAGAGTGTGTCTTTAACAGCACGTAATGTGCTTGTGTGTCAGGACAGTATTTAAGTTAAAAGATGGAAAAATACGTATTTGTGTTACACAAAATGACGTTTATTTCTTTGTGAGATGCTTGAAGCTTCTCCTCAGTAGGGCGGCAACTAACTATTATTTTCTTAACGATTAATCGGTTGATTATTTTCTAGATTTAGTCGTTTGGTTTATAAAAATGTCAGAAAATAGTGAAAAATGTCCATCCCACTTTCTCAAAGTCCAAGGTACAGTCTTTAAATGTCTTGTTTTGTCCTTCCAAAATCCCAAGATGAATGACTTTAAAGATTATTCGATTATCAAAATAGTTGGCGATTATTTGTGTGTTGATCGACTGATCAATTAGTCGACTAATCATCCCAGCTCTGCTCTTCAGGCCTCTAAAAACCTGAGAAGGAAAGAAACACTCTTTGCTCCACGTGACAGCTGATGAGTGGACAACAGTCCCTTCTTCATACTGTCCAATAGTGTCTGTAGCACAAAGTATTGGAAACGTTCAACTACTCAACTGTCTGATCAGTCTTGTAGTCTTGTTTTATTTATTTAAATAGTTCCTAGTTTAAATCAATCTTAACATTCACTACACAATTTGTGTTATCACCATCAATGGAAAACTTGGAGGGAAAAAAATAATGCTATTACGTAAATTAAATTCATCTTTACCCTTTACTCTTTTTTTTTAGTTCATTATAAAAAACTTTGACTTTAATTGAATGAACTGATAATATTCCTCAAAGTATGGTTCCGTTTAAAAGTAGGGCTCTGTTCTCAGTATCAAAAGTCAGGTATTGTGTGGGCACTAGTGACTAGACATTTCAAATGATACCAGTCCTAATGACGAGGAATATTAAGTAGACATTCATTTGATTTAAGGGGTCACAAGCCAGGCAAATTGGTAATTACTGCTTTCTGGCCACAATAGAGCTTACTGTGTATTTAACTCGAGGGAATTCACTCGGTGTGTCTGAAATTCCAAATGTCCCAGCTTTAGCTCTAGCTTGCAATGTATTACCAAGATTAAGGCTAACTATCCACTTAACTGTTGAACCCTCCCTTCCCTTCCATAAAAACATGACATGAATGCTGCTTTCTCAACGTTTGTGTGCAATTGCAATTTATTTTCATTGCTCGGCAGGTCTCCTCCTCTAACGCCACCACTCTCTCGCAGCCCATCCTGCAGCTGTCTGGGGACAGTCAGGCGCAGGTGGCTCAGGGTCAGGACCTGAACGCAGCAGGACAGACTCTACAGAGTGTGCAGCTGGTCAACCCGGGGACCTTTCTCATCCAGGCCCAGACCGTCACCGCTACTGGACAGATTCAGTGGCAGACCTTCCAGGTGACCTATATAAGGAGGCTTTTTTTTTCATGCTTTTTAAGTAGGACTGTCACAATATTAGATTTTCACTACGTGCCAAAATAATTGCCGATGACGATATTATCGCTACCTATGGAAAATTTGGAAGAAAAAGATAATAATGCTGTAAGTCAAATTCATCTTTACCTTTTTTCATTTATTTATTGTGAGTTACACTCAAAATACAAGTGTAGGGAGGTGAAGATAGTCTGTTACCATGACTACAAAAAGAACAATTACACTAATATTATATATTATTATATTATGGTTATCGTCACTACCGGTATGCCTCCTTCTTTTTTTTTTTTTTTTTTTTTAAAGCAACAAAGTGGCCTACACAAGTTTCCATTTGGGCATTACTGAAGTGCCTGTTGTCCCCTTACCAACATGTGTCCCATATCTCTCTGTAGGTTCAGGGTGTCCAGTCACTCCAGGGCCTCCAGTTGCCCCAGGGCCAGGGTCAGGCCCAGCAGCTGACCTTAGCCCCAGTCCATACCCTCCCTCTGGGCCAGACCGGCCAGGTCAGCCTGCCCAACCTGCAGACAGTCACGGTGAACTCTATTTCACAAACTGGAGTTCAGTACACACAGGGGGAGGACACAAACAGTCCAGCTGGTACGGGACACCTGCACACGCTGCACATCCTCACACATCCTTCTTGATGTTAATGAGCACATTTCTCATGAGGCCCTACAGGAAAAACATTGTTTTCTAAAGCACTGGTCAATGTTGGGAGTTTTAGGCTATGTTGTTTCCATAATATGGAGCGTGGAACATCAAAAATACATGTTTGGGTGTTTTATTTATTTATTTTTTACTAACTTTGTCTATTTGCGTCTGAAGATTTCTCCTTTTTAATAAACCAAAAGTTAGGATTAAATAATGCCTCAGTTGTATATTTAAACATGCGTCTAGTTTTACAAAAAAATAATCATCTTTATGTAAGTAATCAACTTGGGAAGTCTCATGGTGATATGTATCAGCTAAACATTAACCCCAGTGTCCCCTCTTAAGTCACTCAAAGAGACCCTAAATCTGCACCTCCTTTTTCGGTTCAGGTATCCACATAAAGGAGGAGCCGGACTCTGAGGAGTGGCAGCTGAGCGGAGACTCCACGCTGAACCCCAGCGATCTGAACAACCTGCGTGTTCAGCTGGGAGACGAGGACATGGACACGCAGGGCGGGGAGGGCAAGAGGCTCCGCAGAGTAGCCTGCACCTGCCCCAACTGCAAAGAGTCTGGAGGAAGGTGGGGCTATAGAAAAACACACACACACACACACACACACTACAGATATACAGTAGATACCAGGAGGTGTAGGTGTTCAGCTCACCTTTTTGTTCATTAGAAAATGAAGCCAGAAAGAACTAAATGATTTCTTAAATCTGTATTAAACATCATAATTGCAATAGTATGAAAGTGAATACAACCATATTATGGCGGTTTATTGAGTGACGACACATTTTAATACAACCATAACCATTTTAGAGACACTTTTAGTGATGCACCCAGATGTTGTTCATTGCAGAGGCTGTACTAGACACTCAACTAACCTAAAATGTTCTTCTCTTTTATTGCTATTTTATAGTTTTTAGAACTTGTGTTTAACTGGCAATGATCTGTTGCAACAAGCGTCACAGTCTTTTATTGAAGTAGTATATTTGCATTCAAAAACATTCATGCAAATGCAAAATGCTAATGATTTGTCTAATCCTTTACAAGCACAAGTTATGTAGACTTATTATTCTTTTATTCTTTTGGCATTTTTTGCATTATTGTGTCTTTTTAAAGTCCTGGTAGAGTAAAATCAGAGATGTGTTTCCAAACACATTTTTTAAATGTTAGAAAATAGTTGCTTAAAAAGACTATAGTACTGCATTTTGGAGTTGGACCGTCAAACAGTTTTTCACCAGTTCTGTGTTCAGGAGTTTTTGGGAGACCTGAAGTCATGGCTGGTCGACGCATCCTTAACAAAAACACATTTATCTTTTGCTTTCCCTGAACTTTTTGTGTTGTTAAATTGTATCTTTTCAGCCTTTTGCATTCATTTGTCCCCCCCGCAGTATTTGCGTTTTCTAATCTTTTCATATTTCCCGACATTCCACAGAGGATCGGGCATGGGGAAGAAGAAGCAGCATATCTGCCACATTGTCGGCTGCGGGAAGGTTTACGGGAAGACGTCTCACCTCCGAGCTCACCTGCGCTGGCACAGCGGAGAGAGACCCTTCGTCTGCAACTGGATGTTCTGCGGGAAGAGGTTCACCAGGAGCGACGAGCTGCAAAGACACAGGAGGACACACACAGGTGAGACGATGCTCCAACACGTCTCGCCACTTTCCACATCACCTCTTCACACAGTTCCCCGTTTGTCAGCGCGTGTTAAATGTTGTGTGTTAACCAGTAAAGGTTTCATTTGCTCCCGCACTCTGGCTGATGTTTCACCGTTTCACTGATCTCACAGGAGAGAAGAAGTTTGTGTGCACGGAGTGCTCCAAGAGGTTCATGCGGAGCGACCACCTGGCCAAGCACATAAAGACTCACCAGAATAAAAAAGGCGGGATTCCCTCCACGTCTCCGCCCACCACCGACGCCATCATCACCGCAGACGGAACCACGCTCATCCTCCAGACCGCCACCCACGACCTCGTAGCCAATCAGGAGATCCCTTTGCAGCTGGTTACCGTGGCGTCCGGTGAGGTTATGGAATGAGGGGGTGAATGGGGTGAGGTGGTTTTTTGAGAACTGGCCTATCACAGGGACCTCTTGGGCTTTTCTCTTTCCCCTCTTACCTTTTTTTTTTTTGTTTGTTTTTTACATATGAATATATACGTAAATATATATGACAAATATATATATTTTAAGTAAGAGTTATCATGACTTTATGTTTGTTTTTTGCAGTCTTTTTATAGGCGAGCAAAAAAAAAAACATTAAAATGTGGTTGCTATGTACACGCGTAAACACACTCACTCACTCACACGCACACACACACACACACACACACACACACACACACACACACACACACACACACACACACACAAAAAAAACATGCATTAACACTCTACACACGACATGAATATTCAACACAATGAAATGCCTTATTTTGTATCATACTCTTGTATAAAATGCTGGAGGTGCATGTGTTTTTTAAGCTTTGCAGATGATGTAATTGTAACGGAGATAAATGTGTTTGTGAAATGGAAATGATGATGAGGAGGAGGAGGAGTTTCTGAAAGAGAGAGAGAGAGAGAGAGAAAAGGAAGTAAGGAACCTCTGGGATGATTTTTATTTTTGTCTCTGGAGAGTTCTGACAAAACCAAGCGTTCTGTTTTAACGCAGCGCTGCATCCACGCTGAACTGTGGCACTGCTGCCGCCATGAAGAGCGATTTTTATTTTTGAAGGAATAGTTTAACATTTTGGGAAACATGTTTATTTTTTTTTTGTTTGTTTTTTTTTTTGCAGAGAGTTAGATGAGAAGATTGGCACCAGTCTCATGTTTGTACGGTAAATATGAAACTGCTGGTTAGCTTAGCGCAGAAGACACACTGGAAACAGGGAAATGATAACACGAGATCTGTCTGTCAGCGCCTCTAAAACTCCTTAGTAAACGTGTATCTTGTTTTTTCTTTTCTTTTTTTCTTTTTTTTATCCATACAAAAACCAAAGTGTCAAAACATCCATTCATAGTTTTGTGGCGGGTTATGTTCCAGGTCATTTACCAGGCTACCAGCGCAGACTCTATAAGGTCACTGCTGCCGGCAAAGAATAAGTTGAGCACATAAACCCCTTTGAGGCGGTTAATTCTTCACTTTTACACTTCATATTCTGTACAGATCGAACAAACGATACACACCTTGTTGACTAATGAGCCTTTAAGGTCCTGGTAGGTGGATGTTGTTACCATTGGCCCGAGCCTGGCTAGCTGTTTCCACATGTTTTCAGTCTTTGTGCTAAGCTAAGCTAATTGGCTGCTGGTAGTTACTGTACAGACATGCGAGTTGTATCAATCTTCTCCTCTAACTCTTGGCAAAGAAAGCAAATAAGCCTATCCCCCCCCCCCCCCCCCAAAAAAAATGTCAAACCTGTCCTTTTTTAATAAAGAGGCAGCAGCTGTCGCCAAATCACCGACAGCCAACAGGGCGGTGACACTGATGTCATGCTGTGCTGTTAGAAGCACTGCGGGAGGTTTCCACAGCCGGGACTACAGTGCCACTGTTAACTGATCTGAAGTCGTTGTGTTCCACTTCGAGGGGGGAGGGTGGGGGGGAGTTAATGGATGCAAGCCGCTCTGGGAAAATGGGGCAACTTCTTCCAGCATCTGGTCAGTCTGAACAGAATGTCTCATCTGTCCTCGCGAGCACACCGTCCGCTGTGCTTGTCCACGTCAAAACACGTCTTTTATTTTTCTTTCCTTTTGCAAATTCTTTTTTTGTTGTAAATTCACATTGTATTTCAGTTTTCTGTGTCTCTTTGGCGATCTGCGCGCCGTCTTCATCGAAGCCCCGCGATGGCGATCACAGAAGTGTAGAGGGGTTCCCTCTGAATTCCTGCAGGGCTCGTCTTTGTGAGCCGCACGTGGCCGCAGGACGAGAACACGCACCAATGTTGCCATGTGAAGAAAACCGAAATGGATGCAACAAATCTGAAAGCCCCCGGGGGTTTGTTTGTCATCGAACATTCCAGTTGGACACCAGATGATGTGGGAATAGTTTTGCAATAACTGCTCTGTTGGTAATTATGGCCTGATGTCGCTCAAGTCAAAAGGAAAACAATCATGCCATCGTTTTGTTGTTTTTATTTTTATTTTAATTAATGTAATCCCTTCCTCAGTTTGTCCTCATGTTTGTAGCATTCATTTACATGTATATTATCTTATTTTCACATTGTTTATAGAAGCCAATGCTTAGTTAACTGAATTTTGTTGTATCAAAACCTTATTTTAAGTGATTTTCTTTTCTTTTTTTTTTTTTTTTTTTTTTTTTTTTTTTTTTTTTTTTTTTTTTTTAAAGAATTGGTGTAAAAATTGAATGTTACCTTTTGTAAAACCTTTTTTCAAATGGATCACAATAAAAGTCTGAAACCTTCCAGTAACAAGCATTGAGGTACCTCACACACAGAAGAACGATCGTCATCTGTTCCACATTGAAAGGGGTTCAAATCTAAATGTGGTCCACATCTTAACCACTGGACCTGCAGTACGCCGCCACTTTTCCAGATTTTACATTGCAAGCTCATAAAATATCAAATCGATAGAAAAAGTCGGAGTGGTGCATTCCGAGAGGCCACTTTTCTCTTCAGTGTTAAAAGGATGCATTTGCTGATTAGGGTTAGGGGAGGCTGACGGTAAAGGGGGAGAGGGGGGGGGGGGCAGGACTCAGCCTTAGTACATGCGGCGCTCGCTCTACCAGGGAGCTACTGGGGTGTACCTCCTGACATCTTTTATGACCTATATTATGTGTTATTATTTTTGATGGCATACTATACTGTGGCTTTTTTGTGATAAACTATAGCTTGTCATACTTTTGACATACTATAGCATTCCTTTTTTTATGGCATACTATGACTTTTTTTATTAAAAACTATATTATGACAATTTTATTGAAATTCTTTGATGTACAATACTATGATACTTAACGGAAAATGTTATGATTTGTTTGTCATACTACTAAGGTATTGGTTATGATCTTTTTATGAAGTAATATTTCATATATATTTTCAACATACTATGTTTTCACGATATTTTTTGACATCATATACCATGACTAATTTATGATATTCTTTGACATAATATACAATGACTTATTTTTTTACAATATTTTTCAACATACTATAGTATGTCTTTTATATATATTTCTTGTCATACTATACTGGCTTTTTTTATGACATTTGACATACTATACTGTAACTTATTTTTTACAATATTTTTATGACAAACTACAAAAATGTTTTCACAATATTTTTCGACATACGATACTATGACTTTCTTTTTAATAATATTTTTGACATACTATACTATAAATGCTCAGGTGTTTAATGCTTTTTGTAATTAATTGTGCCTCTCCAGTTTTACCTCGTACTGCACTGCAGGAGGTAAAGCCGCAGCCTGGTTGTCACAGATACACATTTAGTAACCGAATATCTCAAGCCAAACGCTTTCTAGGCAAATACCTGAAAAGATTCATGAAACAGGGACAACACACTGGACCACTTCTTAATTGGGGATTTTTATTTAACAAAAACCAAAAGCCAAAACAGGATGATAATGACAAATGCATTGAAGATACCAAAAATAGAAAATCAAATATTTTTCAGCTTAAAACTTTAATGTCATAGCTGCTCTTACAGTCCCACAAACTCTCCCCGTCGTATGATTCGTACTTTATGCTGCAACCCGCACAAGCTTCAAACGTCTTTCCCTGAGAGTCACAGTGACATTTATAAACACAAGAAACTGGGGATTCAAATCAAGCCTGCGCATTTTGTACTTCATTTTCATCTCAAACACCAGATGAGTGTAAACCCCACGAACAGTGTTACCACTCGTTTCTAAATTCCATACGCATTTCCTTTAAGTGTTGTGAAGTTTAGGTTGGACACTAAATATCCCCTGTAGTTTGAGTTGTTAAAATACATAACTAGTGGATCCACCACTGTACAAAACAAAACACACTGTACATGTAGATATGACGTTCATTTTCCAGATGTATCTAGTATTTTAGCATTTTATTTAGCATGTCTCAATTGGGGCTGGGCAAAATATTTTTTTTTTCAAAATTCCGCTTCCCAAATTTATAATTTAGGGTAAATTGTACTAAAAAAACATTTGATTGATTTTTGCATTAATTTGCTGTATCGATTTAAAACAAACCTATTAATGTCATGATATCCTTTTAAAACATATTGCCCAGGCCTAGTATTAAGGTGTAAAAATTGGCATATTATCAATAGTTGTTCATCTTCATCAACTCTGTAAAATAGAAGGATTGTACCCTTTACCAATTAAGAGGAAGGCCTAACAGCTTGAGTTTTATTCCTGTGAGTGAGCAGAAATCTCGCCCAATAATAATTGTTTCAGATCAAAACCCAAGTTAATTTTCTAGAGTTCTCCTCCCTTTGTGCTTCAACCACAGAACCCGCCCGAAACCAGAATCCAAATCGGTGCAAACTAACCGGCTGACATCTATTACAGGAGAAATAAAACTATTTTGGGAAGAAAAGAAAAGAAAAAAAAAAGAATTTATATTCACGATTCACAAAATACATTCTCACCACTTGCACTCGCACGAACAGAAAGACCTCTTAACCCTGACCACTTTAAACTCCCCTTCACGTGTTAGAAAAAAGAAAAAAGACAAAACAGTTTGAACCATTTAGCAATGGCTTGTGGTCAGCAGTCCGCGAGGCAGGACAGGGAGAGGAGCCTCTGCAGGAAGCGGACTCTTTAAACAGAGTCCAGTTCACCGCCTCATCGCAGCCACGGCAGCAGGATCCTCACAACTCTGTGTGTGCATCTGACAGAGAGAAGGAGCCGTTAGTCAAGACCATGAAGGTGTTCAGGTTAGAGCAGAGTGTGTCGTTTCTATTGAAGCGCATATTTATATATGTATATGTGTGTGTGTGTGTGTGTGTGTGTTTTTATATATATATATATATATATATATATATATATATATATAGAATTGTATCGCGATAAAAAACACTCACGATAAAGTGATTGTGGTGAATAAAAGATGGTAAAAGCAGTGAAAAATGGAGCTTGATTTAAAAAATAATAATACAGGAATTATCATTTGAGTAAGAACAGACTCACACAATGCTGCTATTTTTTTATATTTATTTATCCTTTATTTATGCAGGGAGACCTTGTGAAATATTGTTTGTTTTTCAAACTATAACATTTTTTTTTTTTTTTTTTTTTTTAAAGACACGTCCTCTCTGGGATGCAATAAAAATATTTGGTTCTCAACTAAATGCAAGGTTAAGTGATTCCAGTATGACTTTAGGCATTTGTAAGAGTTCTATAGAGATAAAATCGTGAGTTATTTTTGGCCAGGATAATCGTGACATTAAATTCACACATCGTCCGATGCATACTTGCGAGTGTGTCCACTGCTGCGAGTGCTCAGTACCTGTGTCTTGCTGTTTCTTGGGGCTGTGTACTCTCTCCTGGACTCTGGTCTGCAGACGTTTGATCTCCTGGTCATAATCGCTCCACTCGGCCACGATCCTCACCGCGGCCTGCAGCTTGGGCTCCTTGGTCATGGGGTTGTTACACTGAGATGAGGAATAATGAGCCGTTATTACTGTAGGTTTGGTGATCTCTCAACAGGGGACAAGAACAGGCTGCATCTCGTTTAAGTGGTCATTCAAAGAGACCGTTGGCGTTTAAACTGCTTGATCTGTCTAGCGATTTACTACAAGGAAACACTTTCAAAGGCTAAAGTTTGAGCTTCTCCGCTCTGGACGGACATTCAGAAGAGTCGTCCGAACTTGGTGAGGTTTTAACCACAGCTCGGGTTGATGATGGCAGCAGGGTGTACTTTAGGTTTTATATTGTGCTGTCACTTCATTTTATGTGACCGTGTGCGGTACATTTTAGTATCTGTTATACATGTCTTTGAAGAATGAAGGTAAAGTTGACAAGTTTTTTTTTAATCTATGTTAATTGGTTGAAATTTTTTGGATTTACAACTTCTGTGAGTTAACACTGAAGAAGGATCAGGGAGCTCAGCTTTCTGTGCAGAGCTCACTTCTTGCTTTTGACTCAGTCTGAAGTGTTGATGTGTTACTTCCTGTGACAACCAAATATTTCTGGTTTGAACACATATTTATAAGGGTTTCACTTAAGGGGTGAAAATAATCTTGCTTTTATTTATATTTTATAAGCTTATGGAATATTTTCCATAAGCGAGTGAATCGCTTAACTTGTCCAAAAAGAGACTCATTCACATCTTCAGTATATACCCAGTACATTACTTCTTCAGTATATACCCAGTA